>JAUTBV010141704.1:0-11279 GCA_032361325.1 Lepetodrilus fucensis
TAGCATTGAATAGCTCTACATGACCTGGCAATGTAAAAGTAGTAGCATTGAAGAGCTCTACGTGACCTGGCAATGTAAAAGTAGTAGCATTGAAGAGCTCTACGTGACCTGGCAATGTAAAAGTAGTAGCATTAAAGAGCTCTACGTGACCTGGCAGTATAGAAGTAGTAGCAATGAGATGTGTGTGAGTATACATTAGACTGTTTAAGTTACTTTTTCTTGTGGCAATGTATAACCAATGATTATTTAACTGATACTTTCATTTGTGTGAACTGGTGGTACGGAAATACTAGAACTGCCAGCAAGAGCTGTTTAAAACTGTTATTATATCTTACAATTGTATTTAACAAATAACATCAGTAAAAAAAAGTGTAAAACAAATTCTGTTCTTAACGCTCGAAAAAGCCACCTTGAACATTAATTTCCAGTTTCCCAGACATAACTATCTCGTATTGTGCGTTGTATGGAGCCAGTTGATGAGACTTGGGTGTGCTTTAAGTGGCTGGCCACTGTTGTTATTAAGGTATGGCCGATCTGAAGTGTTCTCTATGCATGCATTGGCATCCACACAAACCTATACAGAGCCAGTCGTTCTGCGATAAGTGTCTTGCGATGGCTCGCGATGGCATTGGTATTGGCACCTTTCAGCATAGAGATGTCTCTAGCACTTCAGCTTTCCTATTATATCTCTCTGGGTTTTAATGACGTAGAGCTCGACAAGCAATGATTTAGTCTACTCTCCGTCGATTGCTGGGATGTCGATGGAATTGAGATATCTCTATGTTTATGAAGAACACAGTATTATATTGCTTAGGTTTGACTCTTTAACAGCAGGGTTTTCATAGCTGTTCCGTCTGGCAGGAATAAAAGAAGGGTGCTCGGGTCTATAGGGCAGATCGGGAGCAGACATATTGAATTTATCGGCTTTCCTGCCAGAGCCATTGATGATCTCAAGATTGTGTTGGGTCAGGAGGTTATACTTGATGATCTGTGATGTCTGTGATGTCTGTGATGTCTGTGGTATTTGTGACGTCATCTCTGCAATGTTTACAAAGGTGAAGGTCATCATGGGGAAACCACTGTTGCAGGAGAATCGTAAATTAAATCTTTTTTTAATTTTTTTTAATTTCTTTATTTTAAACAATAGTTATTGGAAAAACTTCCGGTATCCACGAACAGCCAACTTAGTTAATGCCTATCCCGAAATGAAAGAATAAATGTTATGAATACTGTCAATACTTCAAATGACCTGGACAGGCATGATCTAGTATTAATAGTTTACCAGGGTTTGAGATTACAAAAACTATGGAAATAGTTAAAGGGTAGAGTATTTCTGAACCAACCAATTAATCTCTTTTCAATTTATAATATACCTTTTTTTGGTATTCTAATGTTCTGTATATATTTATTATGATGTATTACATCCAGTTTTATTTAAATTGATAATATTTTGATCTAAATATATAAATTTACATTGATTTGCATTGATTTACCTCATGTTTCATGCAAAACTGTTCAAAGAGCAATACTTTATTCCAATCAGTTAAAATCTCCATTTACATTGTTTATATTAGTGCCTTACTGCACTTTCAAATCAATTTCTCACGCACATCTAGGCGATTTACAATTGGTTTAATGTCCTGGAGACATGAAATCACGCTACTGCTATTCCTGTTGTGGAAATTACTGGTGTCCTTGGTCAGTAGTTGGAGCTCCACAATTTCTATTTTATTTTTTATTTTAATTGTTTTAAACAATTTTTATTGGAAAAACTTCCGGGATCCACGAACAGCCAACTTAACCCTATAGCGCTGTGGGACTCACATATGCATCCATTTAATCAATAATTAATTTAATTAATTATAATTGCTTAAAAGTTTGAAAACTTTCATCTGGTTTACCACAAACGCCTATAGATTCACATATGATACCAAACACTAGCACCCAGTAGCAGATATTGTGAGGACTGCACATTCTGAGGTGACAGATCCCACCGTGAGACATTTCTGAAATTGTCCAAAAAATAGTTTGATTATTGTCACCAATCTTGTACATTTTAGAAATAATACATGTATTAGTTAGTTCAAGGGATATTTAGATAAATGGATGAGAATGTTTAGAATCATAGTAAGGAACTTGACTTATTGCTGTGACATAATTGCTATCGTGGATTAGATTCGCGCAGCGACGTTAAACTCCATATTCACTATCGTGGATTCACATATGCATCCACAGGCATTTTAGTAATTTTTTCTTCTGGCTATGGAATGGGTTGGGGACTTTATTATTGAAGTAGTCCCAGAATCTTTTTTATTTTAGGTTTGCCTTGTGACTTGTGAAAATAAATGTATAGAAAACTGCTGGGAAACGTCCTAGACCTGTTGAATGGTAGTGCCAATGAATACAAAAGATTTGACAGTAACCATGACTCCAATGATGAATTTCCCTTGCTATCTGAGGTATATCTAGCAAGTGATGACCAGCGTTATGACCGTCTAAAGTTTATATACAATGTACAGAAAATCATGGAAAACCATGTATTCTACGTTTAGTATTATGATTTTTTTTTAATGGTTCAGTTCAAGTTCTTTATTTTGTTCACCTTGAACATGCTGGAAAGCCTGTGAATTCACGTATGCATCCGACCCAAATTTGGGCCATAACCACACAAATTTCAAAAATGCACATTCCCCATATTTCTTAGACTATTAGATGGCTTTTCATCAAATGACATATTTTTCATTCAACTGTTACTATGTTCAGGCGTTATATGGTTAACCTTCTCCCTTCTGAAATGCTCCATTGTACATGTGTTTTGGGCATATTTATGCCTGCAGCAGTGAGGAGGTTAATGGCTATCTGAACATGCCTCTCCGATGAATTTTCTCTGTAGGTCAATGTGCCCCATGACAGGGATTTTGCTTGATGGCGATTAGATTCAATATGGAACTTGTTGTTGTATGTTCCCCCGAGGGTATTAACGTTGTGTTGTCATGGCTTTGTCGTGGCTTTGTCATGTCGCCGTGCCTGCCATGACGAGGTGTGGGTGGGGAGTTGTAATTGGATCCGAGATGTTTCCATTATTAACCCTCTTTTCCCTGGCGGCATCCTGAGGTGCCATACAGAACAGTGATTGTGATTAATCCTACAGGGGTTAAAGTGATGTATTTATTGATACAGATATGGATATTGATAAATAGATATAAAGTTACGCTCAGGCGGCTGGATATGAGATTACGAAACTGATGCCGTTATAATATGATGCACTGTCTGTATAGTAGCAATGCAGTTATCATCCTTGGTCTGTCAGTACCAGCCGGTGCTTGCAGGTTTACTGCAACAATCAGTGCTATGGATGTTGCGGGTTTCCTCCTGCCCTGGGGCCCGTTGCTCAGAACAGTCGTAGCGCTACAATAGTTGTAACTGGGCTCCCGCCACAATATAAAGTGTTGACCTTACAATAGTAGCTACAATAGTTCTGAGCAACAGACTCTTGAACTGATAAGCCGTGATATAAGTGAAAGCATCCTGAAAGCAGGTCTAAACCCCAATAACCCCCCAAAATATTGTTAAAATAATCCCACAGATAAAAATGGATAAAACTTTGCCAACTTACTGAAAGGCATGAATCGATTCTACAACAAACATCAAAATTTCATGGAATCCAATTGGTTGAAATTTGGCATTTATGAGTACGTTGTAATTTAACACATTTGATATTTGTCAACCTCTGTCTTGATCAATTAACACATCAATCTAAGGATTTTCCAGGTTTCGATTTCACCATGTTTAGTGCAAGTTTGTATTTTATGTTCTTTTCTGAACATTCCTGTCAGTTCCTAATGTCAAAGATAACGAAAAGCAATAGACAAGAAAATCTATGGTTCTAGGAATCGTTGCATAAAGCTGGCATATCCACTATGAGACCATTGCGCTCTCGTAAGTGCACGATCCCCGTGTGTTAGAGATGGCTCAGAGAGTTCCTATGGTCTCGTAGTAAATTTGACAGCTTTGAGAAACGATACCCAGGTCATTGTTACATGGAGCTCTCATGTCCGCAGAGAGATTATAGCGCTTTCTTAGCCATCAGTGATAAATACAAGAACGCCATCGTCTCGTAGTAGCTATGATAAGCTTCGTGAAAGGGTCCCCTGATCTTTTCTGAACCCACCGTCGACATACAGTTATACAATTGATCTTTTTGCCCCCGTCATTTGTATGAAAAAGGATAGTCTTCCTAATAAAGTGCCGACTTTCAATAACTAGCGCTCTCTCTCTCTCCAGGGAAACGGGTCCGAAATAGTTGTCTGGTGGTATTACGACTTCCTTATGTTCTGAACTGACAGTCGTTGTAAATGTGTGACCTTTATGTACAAGGCAGAAAACTGTCTGAGAACAAAATACCAGAAATCGTGCGGAAATAATTCTTCGTTCGGAAATATGGATATAATTCTACTGGTGACAGCTCCATTATTTCCATTTAACGACTTCATGCTCAACAAAATACATTATGGGCTGGTCTATTTTCTTTTGGGAAGATTTCAACCCGTATTTTGGATGTCTGCTTGAAGAATGTATGCGTCCGCAATATCTTGTACCCGACGTTTGGAAATTCTTCGTCATTAAATTAATATAAAATTGAATTTATATTAATGTAT
This sequence comes from Lepetodrilus fucensis, assembly GCA_032361325.1. Lineage (NCBI taxonomy): Eukaryota > Metazoa > Mollusca > Gastropoda > Lepetellida > Lepetodrilidae > Lepetodrilus > Lepetodrilus fucensis. Next base: position 4,659 of record JAUTBV010141704.1, read on the forward strand.
TACAAATGTAATCACAAAGGTGATTGGCTGTTCATTAATTTTGTTGAGAATATGTCGATATGGCATCAGTGTCTAAGTTCTTTGATTCATATCCTAATACAAAATACTGATGGTTGACAGTATTCAATCAAGATTAGATCACTATGTTAATTTATTACCATATGTTTGGTTTTTTTAATAACTGACACAACAAAGAAATCCATTCAGCTTACTGTCATCTATGTTAGAACAATGAATATCAATGTTAGTTCAAACCAAGTTGACAGATCTTTTCATGTTATTGACTTTTAACCTCTCTCTCCTGTCGACACCATGGAATGCCCTATGAAGGTTAATGAATACAATTAACCCAGCAGTGTAAGGGTTAACATCGCCATGATACTAACTGAGCTATTAGGAGCCTAATGTGTTTCCTTGGAGACGATGCTGGGTGAAAAATGTTTGGAATACACAATGTTTTGACAGGAGAAATCCGATTGGATTATGGTCGAACGTTGAGGGCTTCTCATCCTATGTGTAATAGGATCTAAGTTTGATGGAATGGGACTCGACAGTCTCGTATCATATTAGGTCAGTAATGAGTTTTTCAGTAGCATTGTGTATATCATGATGGTATTTATGCGTGGCCACGAATCGCTCGTGAGAAGCAAGGAAGATGGTTGCTAGGATATATCTGCATGCAAAAGGAACGAACGTAAATGTGACACAAATTCTTCAAATGATGAGAAACAGTTTTCATTATTATTAAGGCATCTAGTTTTAACCCTCTCCATGCTGGAGGCAACCAGAGATGCTCCGAAGAGCAGTGCATGTGCCTAATCCAGCAGAAAGAGGGTTAATATGAAAAACATTTACAGTGTAGAACTGTCAAAGCATCTATGGTAAAACATAATAGTTTTGGAGGGAACTGGAGATAGAAATTGTGAATTAATCCAGCATTGAAAAGGTTAACCAGGTTCTCCTACACAGTGCCATGTTTCATTTAGAACAACCAGAAGTTGTTTAGGACAAGCAAGTTCCATGCAAGACAACCATGTTTCATTTAGGACAACACTGTTTCCTTTTGGACAACCATCTTCCTTGCAGGACAACCATCTTCTTTGTAGGACAACCATGTTTCATTTATAACTCCATTCTGGACAACGTATGGGTGAACGATTCCCACTTTGACGTAAAACAATAATTCGCTCACCCATACAGGACAACCAATGTTTTCATTTAGGAAAATCACATTCCTTGCAAGACAATCATGTACCATGCCAGGCCGCAAAATTACAATTTTTTCCCAAGGAGCCATTTAGCTCCTGCATAGCCAGAAACACTTATATAAGTTAAATATTGGTCGCCATGGCTCCCAAATTTTGCTACATTGAGCTCTGCATGCTGGCAACTATGTTACATAGAGGACATTGTGCATATATAGCTTGGCAAGATAGCAACAGGAACAATTGTTTCTCATAGTCTATTCATTGATCTTCTCATCAGATCAATCTGACACCTCTCCTTATCACACCATTTTCATTTATCTCAGTTCAGCTCGCCACCCAACTAGACATTTATCTTATATTATGACACAAGATCATTATAAGGAGCTGGGAATGCCAGACATTGACTAATGCTCCATCCCGATTGGCCGCGAAGAGGAAAATTCAATTATGAAGCAAATCTTGATTCCACTTCAGAATATAATACGCTGTTCATATGCTTCGATTCCTGTCTGGAGTGCGATGATCATCTTGATCATCAGACCGTCCAGCCTGTGTTGTCCAATAATACCTTGATGTTGAAGGACATTGGTGTTGATGGCTTCTTGGACCATTGGCTCGGATCATCTGTTGCTGAGGTGTGGTCAAGATGGTGCTGTGGTCATTGTGGTTGACCACACAGTGGAAGGAAAGATACAGGATTGAATCCTGTCTGAGAATTTATGGTTATTTTGGGCAAGATAGGTCGTAGTTTATGGGTGAAAGATTCCAGCTGCAATGTAAGACATTAACTCACTCACCTTCTGAGATGGATAAGAGACTATTGGGTGGTGTATGTATGCATTGTGTATAGTTCATGCTTCATCAGCACTCTATAGCTCTTGTGCTTTACTATAATGTCAAGTTATCGAGTTTTACCTTCCCACATTCAGCAGATTTATCTTAGATCTCTGAATTCGATGTGCTGTGGAAATTGTCAGAGTTCCTAGATGCTCAAGCAAATTAAGAGTTGTTAGTATTATTTATGTGGCTATTAGGGATGGTTGGTAGCACATTGGTAGAACATTGGTAGAACATTGGTAGAACATTGGACTTCATCTAGGCAAATAACAGGCTTCTGGAGCCTGGCATGAAAGTTCGTGAAAGCCACGTTTCTGATGTGATCATGATAGCATGGGCTCTCTTTACTATGCAATGCAGTTTATCACCATTGGTCTTTCAGTACCAGCTGGAGCTCACAGGTTTACTGCAACATTCAGTGCTACAGATGTTGCAGGCTTCTTCCTGCCCTAAACTGACAAGCCATGCTATAAGTGAAAGAATACTGAAAGTGACTCTTAAGTACCAATTTAGCAGTAAATAAAATTAAAATATGTGGTAATCGACCAATGTCTGCCAACGGCTTGTTTTTATTCTAATTCTGAGTATGAGACGAAAGCCCATCTTCACTTTTGTGAATCATCAAACTTTGTCCACCAAAGCCAGTGTTCGAAATAGAGCCCGTCCGCACGCCCACGACAGGTTATTTTCAGCGAGGACTGGCAATGTTTTATCCTTGCACGGCCACATGTCATGTTACTTTTTGTTTGTTTTTCAAGATGTATATCATCGATCACTGGCCAACATGTATGAGGACGGGTAACTTCTCAGACTTACCAGTCCTCATGGCTGACAGTGGAATTGCTGGATATGTATACACTGCCAAAGGACAGATTACATGCCATTAATACAGATACACTGACCATGCCATTATGTAGTGAACAGAACCAAGAGATAACACGGGAGCAATTCCTCCTCAAATACATCAGTGTGGTAATTGGAAGCTATAATACACCCTACCTCCAGTCTTATTCAGGAAATGGCTACAGTCATTATTGGAATGATGGGGGGGGGGAGGGGGGGAAAGATGAGGAAGGAGAAAGAAGGGAGAGAAGGAGAAGCAGGATAGAGAGAGAAAAAGAAGGAAGGAGGGAGGGAGGGGAAAGAGATAAAGAAGGAAAGAGGGAGGGAGGGGAAAGAGAGACTTTGGAAGTTCAGTTTCAGCTACAATCATTATCAGGAGTAATACGATGGAGGGTGGGATTGGGGAGGAGGGGATGTTGTGTTGCTGGCGACGGAACGGATATGGAAGTGATTACCATTCCGGATGAGTCTTTATCGATGGACCTTTGTGCAGACAGTAAATCCGTTGGTAATGAAGGGTATCCGAGTCCAAAGCGCTTTCTTTCCATGGAGTTATTTGGCCAGGAATGGAGGGAGGGTTTGTTTTTGAAGAAATTAGACAAGGTCGTCTGTACTTTGTCAAAAAGTCTTTTTTTTCCTTGAAATGTTTCTAATGTTTCCTTATTTTTTATGTCATTTTATTAGGTCTATAGATCCATTTTGCATTTTGATTCATCAGCTTTGTAGAACAGACTATAAGTATGAATAAGTGATGCCACAAGCCTATTCCTTTGGACTAAACATATATTTTATAATGAACACCTTTCAAACCATCCCTGAAAATCGGTAGACTGTCGCCTAAGGCAGTTTCCACTGTAATGTGTACTAGCTTCATATTGTCACACACACCATAATAGTGCAATACAATGCATCCTTCTTAATAGAGAAAGAACTGCATGCATTCAATATTGCTACACAATGATAGATATAATTTCCCCACTTGAGGGGAGACCTTGTTTTTCTTATTGCTTTTCATATTTATAGATTTCTTCTTTTTCAAAGATTTCTTCTCCATATTTAAAGATTTTTGTTCTTCTGATTTAAAGAGCTTCTTCATATATTTATAAATTTCTATTTCTTTTCTTCCTCTTGCTCCTCCTCTTCCTCCAGTACAAGTAGTACATATGTGTGCAAGCCATGATGTGTGAACACATCTTGAAAGTGGTGTAAACCCCAAATTAACTAACAACCAATCTTTTTTTTTGTTTTTATTTTTGTTCTCCCCCCCCCCCCCCCTCCTCCTCCACCTACAACTCCTCCTCCTCTCTTCTTCCACTTCCTCATCCGCCACATCCACATCATCCTTTCCACCTCTTCCTCCTCCTCCACATCCTCTTCCTCCACCTCCTCCTCTTCCACTTCATCATCCGCCACATCCACATCATCCTCTCCTCCTCCTCTTCTCCTCCACATCCTTCTCTTCTTTTTTTAATTTTTTATCTCCAACATTAGTCCTGCTTCTGGATAATTTCCTTTGAAAGCAGCAAACCGAAATAACTACAGATCACATTTATTTTCACCAAGGATTACTCTCATTGACAGGGAAACACGACTCTGAATTTCTGCGATCCGATTAAAGATTAAAAACATCCTTATACACGAGAGGGAGAGTGAATGATTTCAGGTTTATGTTGTTTTCCCCAGCAGTATTTTAGTGATCTCACATCAATTTCCTTGCGATAGAATGTCCGTGTGAGGATAATTGAGCCGAGAGCCGATAATTTGAAAGAGATCTGGTGCGTATTAACCAATGAAGAAAATCTATTTGATATTGACAAGGTAAACATGCTTGCATCGTACAGTAGGAATATCGATATTAATATATAGGAATTAAGCACATGGTATTCACAAGATAATAACATATGTCTGAGCATACTTTCGAGCATTATGATTTGGGCATTAATACACACATTATGGCATGAGAAGATCAATGATTTGCATTAAGACTGCTGTTTGGGGTGTCACCGTTTTCGAAAGTATTTTCAAGGCCGTCTTATAATCAGCATCACAACATTCCCATTCACGACCGATCCCGGATATCGTCAATATCGCATCAACGGTGCCTGATTAACCGTATGTTTTCTGACGTTTTCTTCGGTCTCGTAATCTACTTTGTGTTGCGAGGACTGTGGAGACATGGGGCTTGTTTGTGATATGAATATCCGGGTGTGGATTAACAACTACACTAATCAGCGGCCACCTTGTTGACATGCTCGTCGAGAAAGCCGCTGCTACATTGATTGGGGCGCGATTGAAGCAGACGAGGAAGGTGGGGAGATGGGAAGTCTTGGTGAAAGGATTTAAATTATCATGGAAATTAGTGAAAGAATCTAGAAAGCCCAAATAAAAAATCAAATTAACAAAAAAAGTCATGGAAATTCAATAATTTAATTGTTACGTGTTAAGATTCATCTCAAATTGGAATGTCGATTTTGTACGTCTTCTCATGGTTCTGCTGGCAGATTCTGTCGTACACGCCCATGAAACATTTTTTTAGGATGATTTCATGCTCACCTCAATGTTTCCTTCACAAATCTACACATCAAATCACTCTCCGAGATTAATATAAGAAACTTTTCTAAGTACGATTTTATGCTCAATTCAAAATTTTGTTCAGCATGAAATCATACTCAAAAAGGTTTCATTATCACAGCCAGATATGAAGCAGAATTCTTCAGATTCTGTGTAGAGTGTAGATGAATCTTGTGCGGTTTCTGATGCAGTTTTCGTCAGTAGGCCTGCACTGAATACAATCACAACCATAGTATACAATTAGGTTCTTCTTAAATCAATTGATCAGTAGATAATCAACAGGACTCTCCTTTTGAATCGCAATTCGCAAGCCTCGTAAGATGTTTGCCAGGATCGTTGCAGTTAAAACGCAGTTTTCGATAAGGTAAATTGATGCAAATGCGATGCAAATTCAATTTGTCAATGCGAATACGCCACTCATTCTGTTTGGACACAATTACAGATGCATGGATAGAATGCCAAGAAGCTGGCTTATTGTGCCATTGGTTAAGCTTTAGTAGTTTTCTTCTTGTTCATTGTAGGATATCAGAATTGGAAACAGGTTGTCCTAAGTGTTTGTAATGACCATTGAAGGGGTTAACAGTAATATCCTAAATTTTTATGTAATTAATTAAAGATACATTTTAAATTTTATTTTATTTATTTTTATTTATTTATTTATTAAAAATTATTTTGTGGGTGTGAGGTGGTTCATTTATTATTCATTCATTCATTCATTCATTTACTTATTTTTGTTTTGTGGGTGGGAGTTTGATCAACATGGTAAAGTAGAATGTGTTTATTCTTAGCTGAAACATTTATAAGTGACTTGGCCGCAAGGCATTCATTTATTTTTAATTCAAGGTGAAATGCACAGCGTCTTTGACTTAAGTTGGATATTTTGGTCCAAGTTGCTGTTTTGTATTACGCATCACATTAAACGTCTTTTGTAAGACAGCATAGTTGATGTTGAACAGAAATGGGTTTGCAATCTGTAGACATCAAGACCAAGAGTATAGCTGGTATTAATTATCTAATAAATTACTTAGAGAATAACCCACGAGATACGATTGATTACGGAAAATATGTCCCGAGTGAAATTAATGTTCACGAGGGACATATTTTCCGTAATCAATCGTATCGAGTGGGTTATTCTAATTATTCAACATAATCATTTTATTGG
>JAUTBV010141715.1:0-11279 GCA_032361325.1 Lepetodrilus fucensis
TCTCTCTCTCTCTCTCTCTCTCTCTATATATATATATATATATATATATATATATATATATATATCTTCCTCATTCCCTCAATATATTTGTACGTGTTCACTTTGAAGGCATGTGTATATGTGCTCATACCTATTTGCAAAACACACACATTAGTTCCGTAAATCAAAAGGAAATCATATTGTCATGAGAACGAATAAAAGTCTGCTCTGTGCTGCAGAAACATTTTCCAGCTCTCCATGCATGAGTTATACCCACGAGGAATGTTAACAAGCCCTCCAAGTCTCACTCTAATCAGAAAAATTGCCAATAAAACTGCAATGTCTTTATAGACGAATTGAAACAGGGTCCATGTTATCTGGATCAAGGAAAGTATGAATCCCAAGAAGATTGAGTAAACTCCGACGAAGCGTTCTGTGGTAAAGAGATCAAAGAGTAGATCGCTGGTTGATGAGAATTTAATTTTATTGCTTGGATCGATCTGGGCCGTGTATGTTAGATAAAGGAAGATAGGCCTACTACTGGTTTCTGACACATACCGGTAGGCTATGACTGAGCGGATGATATACATGTTCTATAATTATGGCATGATATTCTTGTGAACTAGCACCATCAGTCGGTAGAAATGTAGCCTAGAGATTATAAAACTGTTTTGAGTACGAACTCATGCTCAACTCAAGATTTTGTGTACACATCTCGATATGAAATTTGAGCTTTAGCATGTAATCTCGGATATCAGGCCCCAATTTCTCGAAACAAACTTGACTAAATGAGATTATCCTTAGCTTGGATTTCTCCCATTGACTCACTGCTTTAACTTGAGTAATGTCTCAGCTGGGTTTGAACTTTTGAGTTACAGTACTGATCGAGTCAATGGGAGAAATCTCAGCTGAGGAATATTTCAACCTCAAGGATGTTTCAAAAAATCTAATACAAGCATGCTGCAACACACAACATGAAAACCACAATATGAATAAAATAATTATTGTGAACGTGGCTCTAAATCCAAAATTCAACCAATCAATTAACCTATATTATAAGTTCTCCATATTACGTGTGCTGTTGTTTCGTGTCAGAAATCGGTATCACGCTGACCATCGGCAGGTCTGGTACCATACCTCCCTATATAATAACTATATATAGAACAGATAATAACATACGTACTCCTGGTCGCACGTGCGTATGGTCAGAAGGTATTGACTATAAACAATTGCCACTAGTGGGATGACTCATATCCTCATTTTTCCTGTTCAGAACTGTACCAAACAATCCTTCCTGGATTTATCATTCATTTCTAACAACGCTAGTAAATACGACACGTAAATAGGTGATGCGATACATACAGTAACATATATGTGAGCTCTAAAATAGCTTATGATCCGATATATACGTGTTATGCTCCTATACGCAGCGAGAGCATCAATATAATATTAGATCTCCGATGTGTTATATATTGCTTATTGGAACCACAATTACAAGAGAGGGTCGTACTAAGGAGTATATCGATACAGAGAGAGAGGCTTGATCAATGATTTAATGCAAACCAGACCAGGGGTATTTTCAGGAGTCTAGATTATCATCACTTTCTGTGTGTTTTATCGCATATTTTGGTTGCCGTGAGAGAAGATTGTGTAGTCCAGTACGAAGATTTGCAGGAAAGGAATTGATTGATGGAGCAGATGTTTTCAGATTGTTCGACTTGCTGAATGAAGTGGGTATTTTTTATGCGAGTTTATTAATGAAAATGTCACCGAGTTCTTTGAGATTTTCCAACAATGACGTAAGACTAGATGACCTGCAACTGCTTGGAGTTTTCCAGATACATGCATATTATATATAATTTATGATGTATATGCATTGACAGTAGACCCTACTATAGTATACAGTATTATTTCTATACTGCGAGACCATAATATATGAACTCTCGTATAGCGATATATAATACATGGGGATGGTGTACTTGTAGACGAAAGCGCTACATGGTCTCATAGTGGATATACATGAGCTTCGAGAAGCCATCGTGTGCTACAAGAGAAACATCCTCGAAAACCCAAGCAATTATGACTACTATTTGACGGAGATTAGTGTAGTCATAATGGCTTGGGTTTTCGAGGATGCAAGAGAAATATATACCGTCATACATAAATGGATAGAGTTGAAACTCGGGGGAATGAATCTACCGATGTATGACTTCATCATTCACCACATGTATAGTAGCAATGAATACGGATAGTGGATTTCCGAATATTTCAGTACTTTAAAAATGATACCAAAATAATTGTTCCATTGCACGTATTGGACAGTGGCATCTGTCAAAGACCCTACATTTGAGGGATGGTATTTAGACAATGGACGTGCGTGTCAGAAAATGATACAAACTTTAAAACGGCATTTCATTACACAACATCCTCGAAATTGCAATAATATATTCGTATGGATTTCCAATTAGTAGTTCTGGAAACATTGACGACTCCAGATGGTTCATGATAAGCAACGGCGTCCTTATCAATCTTGCAACTATATACCCGTGAAATTATTAACCGTGGATTTACAGAGTTCCAACTGCATCCTATGATTCAGCGACTGATGATGAAAAGTATCGTGTGTACATCTACATGTTGCGGACACGCGATATCCGTAAATCATCCGGTAGTCCTTTATCCCTTTATCCGTGGTCATCATCCGTGAAATAAACTAGCCTTGAACCTTGCCCCCCCCCCCCCTTTTTTTTTTTTTACCTCCCACTTCTTCATATGTATATATACACCGTACATTCCTTGACATATGTGTGTTCCTGACAAGGCGACCATGAAGGCCACACCATGTGATGTCACACCATGTGATGTGAGACTGTAATACATTCTACGTGCTTTGGATACGAGATATTAAAAAAAAATACATATATTAAAAAAAGTTATATATAATATATTCACTGCAACATTTCCTATTAAAATATGCGAAAAACGACGTTTACCTTCAACCGTTGATGTCTCTGCATGGTAGGCGTATTGTGAGATAAATTATCAAGTGGGTGGTAATGGTGCATGGTAATCGTGGTAAGAGGTATACTTAATATGTATACAGTATATAGAAGAGCTCATTACATGAGCATTTATAGAATGGTATATGTCTCTCATAGCCATTTTGGCGGGCATTGCTAAAATATATGTTTATGATGTTTTAAAAAAATATGTGTACACTGTATATATATATATGTAGCAATAGGTGAGACAATAATAAACACGTTCTCTCTCTCTATATATATATACTATGTATATAGCATTGTATATTACGTTCAGATCGTTGACAAGCCATGCACTGGCATACATATTCTAGTATACTGTACATATTATTATATGATGCATATATAAAATATTATGTAATTCCAACAACCCAAAAGGTATGTATTGCACAAATTATTAGTTATACTGATAGTTATGCATACACCAATTAAACTGAGCTTGTAGCCAAATTTTAGAGTAAATTATAATACTTCCTTAGAGAAGCATAAAGTCCAATGGTCAATACACGGATTGTGATTTCGTTTCCTATAATGTGTATGACACCTAATGGAAAACTATATCCTTAGCTATACCGGCAAACAGGCGCCACAGTATGTCAATTCTTAGAAAACATTAATGCATTATGTATACTAATAGATATTGCCTTACACGCCATTTGAAGGTGTATTGTATCACTATAGGTCTATGCAATGCATTGTATGAGGGTCGGTGGCATAATATATAGAACAATTAAACATACATTTACCTATTGGTCTTATAGATGGCTCCAATTGCCGTTTTTCCGTGCAGATGTGTCAATGTCGTTTAAATACTTTTGATATATACCGAGGTAGGTGACATACCACCGTGGGTATACTGTAATTGCATACGTTTTGTTAGCTCGATTCTCCTTATAGCCTACATAAAACAGTGAGCATTCAAATATCACACAACGTATATATAATTAAAAGAGTGAACGAATGACAACATTAAAGAAGTTAGCCTTTACACGTAAATTCAATACAATAATTAACATTTGTCCTACAGCTTTTTAAACAAGCAGATGTCCTGTTATTCAAGGACTATGCTCTGTGCACACAGTTACGTATATTTGTATACCCTTAATGTACACACACACATTGAACTTTCCATTGATATATACAGGAATACGTGCCAGGGGCATTTCTGATTACCTATTGCAAACGCAAGTACTTGGGCACATTCCGTCGTATCAGTAATGTCCCTACGGGGATTATCTTCAATATTTGTGCCGCATGTTTAGAGTCTAGGGTGGAGTAGAATAGAGGATCTATTGTATGTTATTATCTTGACCATCTACATTCACAGTATAGACTGACCGGGACACTTCAGAGGTCAAATTTATTCGTCCGTGAGAGGCTCAAGGCAAGGAGGTCTGCTACCTCCTTCATTATTTTATGTAATCTGGTAATTATGCTGGATACTGGAAAGTACTGAATTAATTTAATCTTCAACTAATATGATCGTTACCTGTCTTTTTACTCAGCCAGCAGAAACATACCATGACACTATACTAGGCAAATGGAGTACATTTATGTTATATTAAATATGTATTATATATAGACCATTTGATGTTATATATTATAAATGTGATATATTATAATGGAACATAATATCCATGGTCTTACTAACCACGACACAGAATTAGCCAAATCAACGCTCAACACCACTAATATTATAACACATCTCAGAAGCTAGCATTTTCCAATTTTCGTAACACACTTTTAGATGTGATTGAATAGGACTCCGATTGCCTAGTTAATGCCCATCCCCACTGTGTATATAACGGTAGTATATCATTCTCAGGGGAGACGTAGAATGAGAAGACTGATATGGATTGTATTGACAAGAGTCCTGGATATAGCAATATCGCAAACAGACACAGATGGATGGAACTAATAAAGATTCAGAAACATGGTACAAGACCGGCATGCCAATACTGCTTGATTTGAGCAACGCTTCTTTAAGTTTTGTCAGTCTGACTGAATATTGTATGACCTGAGTAACATGTATAGTCATATATATAATATATCATATATATGACAAGGCAGACATGCCAGGAAATAACTACCAGTGCATCATATAGGGCCTACGTCCGATCTTACTACGCACGTTGGTATAAACGGAAATGTGTATTCAATGTTACGGCTGTTCGTAGATCATAATATATAGCTATCTACAATGACTAATACTTAAAACTCCCAGTTTTCGTACTATTAATCTGTCGTATACAGTATGTTCATGCATAAAAGATTATTCAGTGACCCCATATTGAAATATAATATAATCTAATACCACACTTAATAGTAATCCCTAGCAAAGTTTCAGTAGTATATGTATGACTTGTACGTACAAACTGAGACACGTGTAAAATATTTAAAGCATTTTCGGTCGTCCTTCGAGAGTTAATTGATGGAGTCATTGGCATTTCACTAATTGCTTTGAAATTCTGACATTTGACCCTATCATTAGGCAATAGACTGCATGGTATATATTACCATAGTACACGTATTTCGTAGGTAATATTCATATATTCGTAGAAATACTTGCGCAGTTTACAAGTAGGTCTATGCCAATTTCGTCCAAAATCTGGCTTTTATACTAAAATTGTCTGGAATATCGTTAATAAAATGTGTTATTTGGTTTCAAGATCAGTGAACAGGTGCAATAATAAAACCAATTTCAATTTAGTATACTAAGTTACTATAGCAATCACAACCTCTCAGTCATCTATCCCAGTGTTTGTTTGTAGTCTTCGATGCCATCGAGTGCTTCGAATACCCAATTCCTTCTTCATGCGTATACATGACGGGAGCTGATGTTTACTAATCTTTGGATCTTGTCAGTGTATCCAAAGAAATGGGAAATACTGTTCCCGAGTTCCAGGAACCTTGCCGACTTACTGGTAGTCATAGATCTGATGATCAATACCAGAGTGGTTGACTTTCCACGATTGCTCTATATTAATACTACTAGTATACAGACTTTTGGGGACAAGGGTTATCTTTGTTGGAAGATATAGATCAATTTAGTTCGCAAAAGTGAGTAGGTTAATACTATATATTAAGAGGTGATGTTGATGATCAAATTTGCCGTTGACGCATTAAATTTACGACCACGAAAGCAATTTATAGATTGTATGCTTGATTGATAGTGTGAATAAGTATAAGGAAATCGAAGAGTATGTATAGATTTGGATTGCAGAGGGTCTATATGGGAGCCTGGACATTGATATATGTAGAATTCATATAGTGAATTATGCGGATGATATACTATGAACGCAAAAATAAAATACAGTAGACATCGCATATAACGTACTCATTGGGACCGGCTATTTTTGTCCGTTATATGCGAAGTCCGTTATACGCATATTACGTAATTAGCGTTAGACGGGACCGGAACTTCAGATTCATTCCGTGTGTCCGGTTTATCCGAGGCCGGAATATGCGAGGTCTACTGTATATAAATAAATAAAAATAAATATAGTAGTATTATTTCCAGTGAAAGAAAGCTAATTTTATCTCCTTTTTGGTTTCGCAGGAATATTGTTAGAGTTGCATTGGCTATGTTTTACCTGGTCAATTAATGGTACCTCCCAAAGATGTTGTTTATTGTGACGTTAAACAGCATAAACTCCACACCTTCCAAAAATAATCTTTAAAAACGTTGGGAGTGTTATTAACCTCTGTTGGTAAAGCACCTCTCCGTGTACTAAGACTAGTATTGATAATATATGCAAAACGGAACACCATCTTATTGTAACAATTTTTTATTTTACGTATGTCCTTATATACTGATATTTTCTCAACAAGATGAGAAGAACTGTGGAGGAATGGTTAATGATCACTTGATGCTATTGAAGCTGATATACATGATAAATAAAGACATAAATACCATATTTTGTATGCAGAAAAAGTAAATGGAATGAGCAAGCAAAAGTTTTGATGAGCAAACAAGTAAAACAAAATAACCAAAAATAACAAAATAAATGCATTCTTCTTCAAATTTCCTTATTTTATAAAATGTTAAAACACAGTACTGATGCTTCAAAATATAGCTTGTTTTACAGTGTAGTGTATTTCAATGTCATGAAACTTTAAAAAATAAAGATTCATGGTACAATAACAATGCCCAGACTGTTGATGAAGTCTTACAATACTATACTTGGATTCAGGCAGTTTAAATTTGATGCTGGAACTGGAAAAAGGGAGTGCATTTGATGCTGTGGCTAATCATGCTAATGGGAATGGACAATACTACACTACATTTTAACATTCATAATATTGGTAATACTACATGAACACATTTTGCAAAAACAATCTCAAGATGGCTAGTGATAGAGGGTCAACATTGACTTCTATTTCCATATACATTTCAGAAGATGAGCAGCAATATTTACATTTAATAACAAATTAAGAAAGGGCCAGTACTGTTGGAACATGTCCAGTACATTTAACATTACATTATATTAACAATGGAACAATTTCCAGAAGCTTACAGACTTTGGGTAGTCTTCAAGAACTTGCTGACACATTGGAAGAAGAATGGCACCAAATTCCATAACCCGAGTTTTGCTATTTGGTAGAAAGCTTCTCCAGAAAATAGCTGCAGCCCTTAATTAATTTTGTTGAGTATACACATGATATTGGTATTGATATATGTGCCATATGCCATATATTTCAATTTCACGATCAATGGTAATTAACATAACTTAAATAGCATATTAATAATACTCATTCTGCATATTACTACCCAATGGTTTATTTCTAATTTTATATGATGTATTTCAATAATTCCTCATTACTTTCATCCGTTCGGTTATAAAAATGGATTTCAAAATGCCATCATTAGTACAATTGCTATTGTATGCCTCCATGTTATTTTTAAGTTACCGGTACCTGGTAATAGTATGACATCATGTAAAATTACATGACCACAATATAGAATAAGTACAGGTACTTTAATGCCCAAATTGGCAGTGTATCCTACATATTGGTGAGTGAATATGGAGTTTAATGTCGCTGCGGGAATTTTTCATCCATTTGCGATGATCCTACATATTGGAACATGTGTACTAGCTAATACAAATCTAGAATTAGGCATGGTAAGAACAGCTAATGCTTGGTAAAATTTAACAATTGTCAGCTTTCATTGATGGACAAATTTAAGTGGTTTAAACTTCAAAGATCTCATGTCATAGAACAATGACCATTTTGTAACAATGGCTGGATATAGAGCAAACAGGAAATGACATATGGACATTTTGATCATCGACTATTTTGACACAATTTTGACACAACTGCGGTAAGCTGATTGGTCAGTTTAAATAAGCAATAAGCATAATAATATAAATAAGCAATACTCTAAAGCTTTAAAGCATGATACAATGAATAATAAAAGAATGACATGCTTGTAAATATAAAAATAGTACTTAAAAAATAGACTTAAAAAAATATATGTATATTTATAACAAATAGTAAAATATTTCCAACTTTATCATGTTTAAAATCATGTGGTACTTATTTTCCAAAGTTACTTCTCATTTAACATGCTTAATGTAAAGTATTCAATCTGTTGTTGAATGCAACTTTACATTCTACACGTAACTGTTCTAACAAATATAAACAAGATGCATATGAAAATATAATACATACATGATAGTATGTGTATATTGATCAAATTACTACTCAACGAAATATTGGAATAATTTAATTAAAGATTTTGACTAGTCATGCTTTTATAATATTCTGATCATGCCGATATTATATCAGTATTTATTAACATGATTAACGGAATGGATAAGTACAGGACCTTGTGGAATGATATCCGATTCAACATAACAAAGTATACATATTGCCATTCATAATGTATAGTTCTATAATGTGTCTGCTTTGGGCATGACAAGTCTTTAGCATGTGTTACTGCTTTTAACATGATGAACGAAGGAGTAGATGGCTAAAGTATTTTTTTATATTGATTCAACCACGCTAAAACCAAGCAATTACTGAATTGGTCATAATCCAATTTAACAATGTTAGTAAATGCTACCTAACCATGCTAACAGGCCAACATGGGCTAATACATACAATTGGAATAGTTTTTGCATTCAGCACGATTGCAAATCAATTCAACACAATTTGTCAGTCATGGTTAACTGCTGTTGCAGAAACACAACTGCAAGTTAATGCTCATTGTCAAAGTTTGAGAATACAATTTAAGGGAACACGTTACATGCAAAGTATTTGGCCATAGGTGGTTTTTAAGGTGCTCGGTAACAAGTTAATCTAACACAGTATCTAGTTCTCTAAATATATATATACAACATGTACAAATGCAATACCAATGATAACTTGGAAGTCCATGAGAAGTTGATTGATGTTCACAGTTCAGTTCTTGTGGAATGACATTGTTCTTTGGGAGTGACATTGTACAATGGAATTGCATCAGATTAGGAAAAAAAACACCAGAAATGTTCAGTTTAAGTTCTTGTGGAATGACATTGTACCAAAGAACTGTATTAGATTAGGGAAAAAGCAAAGATGTTACAGTTAAATTCTTGTGGAATGACATTGTACCAAGGAACTGCATCAGATCAGGGAAACAGCAAAGATGTTCACAGTTAAGTTCTTGTGGAGTGACGTGACACACCGATTTTGATGAAGTGCATCAGATCAGAGAAACTGCAGCTGCAAAGAGGTTTGTTTTCCCAGTTCAGTTCTTGTAATGCGAGGTAATACTGAGGAACTGGGTAAGATCAGGATCTGTGATGTTGGAAGGGATTCTCCGTTGATTCTTATTGATCCTCAACAGGATGCACATACTGGCGATGGTTCCGTCGGCTTTGCTCAGTTCCGCGACACTCAGCTGATGCCTGGTGCACTGCAACTTCTCATCCAGAAGCCCATAGCCTTCCTTCATGAGTTCCTCATTTGTTCTGTGGATCAGCCTTCCATTGACATACAGCATGTCTGCTCCAAGCTTGGTGGGCATCTGAAGAACCTTGTAGTTGTAGCTCTTCAGAGCATCCATCCGCTTCATGATCATCCTTGGCCCGTCGCCTCCAGCCACCACTAGCTCATTCTTCCCGATCACTGTGATGGCGTCCTTCAAATGAAGAACGTTGGTGTCGCCGATGTTGATGGGGGTGACGTCGTAATCCTCAAAAACTTGGGCCACTGCGACCGCTCCTTTCTCGTTGGTGCGGTTCCCAATGCCCACGAAGATCTCTTTCCCGGAGAACAGCACGTCTCCTCCGTCGAGCTTTGCGTCGGGGTCGTCCATCTCTCGGACGTAGAAGTGGAGGTCGTTCTTGAGAACTCGTCGTATCTCCCCAACCTCTCCTTGTCGCGAGGCGTGCCCCGGCCGCGTTATAAGGACGGTGCCTCCGATAACGATGGCGGTATCCTCCACGAAACAACAGTCGGGATATTTCTCATCTTCTTGCAGCTCGATCAGGTTGATGTCGCAGGACTGTAGGACAGCGAGCAGATTCCTGTATTCAGAACGTGCCTTCTCCAAGTCAATGGTGACACCGCCTTCTGAAACAACGGCTTTGTCTTTGAAACTGTTCGGGATTCGCGAAACGATAGCGTAGTTGTAGTGGAAAGCCGCCATTTTGAAGAGGAAATCCTGATTGAAATTACCTCCCTTGAATCGTACTGAGAACATTTCAACCGGCTGCTGGATACATGTATACGTGACAATATAGACGCATCGGATATTAGTCTAGTAACAATACCTGCTTCAAACAGATGAATACAAATGTTGATCACTCTGTCAGATATATTCACAATACTTCCAGTACGATAGAAAGTAATAAAATAGTTGGATTACGTGATTTTTTATTTACATTTTTCTAAATTGTTTTCAATATAGTAACTAGACAGAATGTATGCATTTCTAACAGATGAATCATCCATTCATACACACACCTGACTAATAGCGTCAGTTAATTTTTCACACCTGAACTGATGTGGGATATGTCTCAGTCTCCTAAAAAAAAATACTTTAAAAATATAAGCTTACGGATCAACATGCACAAATTATGCATGTATTTAGCATTTATTGTTTTTATTATTTTAGTTTAGAAACAGAACAAATAACGCTATACTATATATATCATGCATACAAGTAAGTAGACTATTTCAGCAACGTAACAAGATAAATGAAGAGAGAGAGAGAGAGAGAGAGAGAGAGAGAGAGAGAGAGAGAGAGAGAGAGAGAGAGAGAGAGAGAGAGAG
>JAUTBV010141726.1:0-11278 GCA_032361325.1 Lepetodrilus fucensis
GATATTGATAGGATGCACTGACTGTAGAGTGGCAATGCAGTTATCATCCTTGGTCTTGTCAATACCAGCCGGTGCTCACAGGTTTACTGCAACATTCAGTGCTACAGATGTTGTGGGTTTGATCCTGCACTAAACTGACAAGTCGTGATGTAAGTGAAAGAATCTTGAAAGCGACTCGAAACCCCAATTCAATATGTTACACGGAGAACGGATTATGATTGTTGTACTTAGAGAACTCTGTGTAGATTCTAACCCAAGTAAGATAAATATTTTTAAAAATACATCTTTGAATGAGATACAGCAGTTTTATTGAAATTATTCTGAACCCCCTGTGGAGATAGTGTCACACTGGACGCGACTTCAGCCATTGACATAACATAGGGAACAGATTCTTTTCATGGCTAATTCCCCGAGTATTCATGGATGGCTAGGTACATTAACCCACCTAGAAGACAATCAGCCATTAACTGCCTTCAGTACTTTCTTCTCTGTATGTAGAAATATACCACAGTCGATTAAACACGAAAAACCCAGACCAAAATATTAGGAGTTTAAGATTCTCTTTTCTTATGGTTAATGCCACTAAGTTATGACATGCATTTTAAATTATGTTTTTCAGTTTCAAAGGCGATCATATTTAAAAAAAAATGTTTAGGTTGTTATTGTATGTTTTTATTGTTGATATATGAAGCAATGGCAAGATTATCTTTGTCGGATGGCGTAGTTATCAGAAAGTCGAATCTGCTGTTAATCCTTTCTGAGGATATGAGGAATGTGATGTATGTCGAAGTTGAGAAATCGGACAAAGAAATATGTACCCTTGTGTTGGTTCACCTGCAACAACGTGCATGGAAGATTTATATGACATTTTAATGAAAGTTATGTTTTCTTGTATCGTTCACTTGAAACATGGACCAGAATCTTTCATGTAGTCTTTGTAAATCTGAATAAAGATCCATTTGATGGCAACAAATACACGTTTTCCATGTTTCAAATTTATGTCGTTCTAAATTATGGTTTCATTTCTATGGATCTTTTGAAATTAGTTTGTCTGTGATGGTCTGCTCAGCATACTGGTCTTGTTTTCTTTTCATGCTAAAGTGCATTATGACAACAGTCATATTGTTTGTATGATATATGTTTGTATATGTCAGATGTACATGTATTATAATAATAAAAGTTTTTTTATGGCATCATTTTCTGAACAGGTGCAACTGAATAAGAAATTAAAGCTTTACATCTTGGCAACAAAATCCTCATTCAATTTTTAAATAAAAATATATTTAACCTTCTCCATGATGGAGGCAACCAGAGATGTCCTATAGAGCAGTTCCTGTGCAGGGAGAGGGTTAAATAAAAATAATTAAAAAAACCATTTGAAAGTACAAAATTAACGTCGACCCAAATTTTATGTGTTTTGTGAGATGCGGTAAGATGATTATACGAAGAATTTCGTAAATTCGTAAATTACGTTTTCTGTGATTCACATGCAGTCTTCTAATATTTCAATCAGTACGGATTATCTATAATCATTTAGATTATCATCTGCGGGCCAACTGGAATTAAGAGAAGATTTCTGAGTTGTTCTCATCCTTTGATATCTAAATGCATGTACTCGTTCTTGGTACTTTAGCTCAACTTAATTATTTCAAGACTTACAAAATTCCTTGATGGTTGTTGGGTGCTTGATGGTGGGGGTAGATCTTAGTTTTTATGGATGGGTTCATTGAAAAATGCTCTCATTTACTAAATTTCTTTAACATTAATCTTGATGATTCCTGGTCATTCCTGAATATATTCTTAATGAAAGTATCTGGAATATCACTATTTCAAAGCAAAGTTATTATGGTATCTGATAAACGAAGATGTTGGGGGGGATATTCCAAACTTTACAAATTCACAGACATTTGGTTATAATGACCCCCAAACCATTTTATCTTCCCCAATGTCTTATATATTTATTTTTAATTTTTCAAAACTTTTTTAAGTGTCATAAAATACAGTTTTCATGATAAACATTTTACAAGGAAACCTGATTAATCCTAAAAACATCTACGCATTTTGATATCCAGATGTTTGGATAGCATGTTCTAAACGCCATATTTAAGTGGACTTGTCACATCATGTTACAGAAATAGATCATGCATGTGGAAAGTAACATGTTAAGTAACGGTTTCACATGGATCAACTAATTTTGTCCACATTTTGAGAATGTTACCTTTAAATATATAATTTTGTCTAGGTTCAAAAATGTAAATTTGCTTGTTATTCTACTACATATACCAATAGCCTTTTATCTAGTGGTAGAGTTCCAGGCATTGTGTCTTTAATTATGGACATTGTGCTTTACTGTTTGTTGTATATTAAAGACTTGTGATATTTCTTCAACAATGTCACAGGAAGTAATTATCGCCCTTGAATGTACGTTGTCGAAGCCTCCGATATTAGCCGTCCTCTGTTGTTGAGTTGAGGATTGATGTCTTGTTCTCGTTACTGGGAGGTGTCACACTCGATCGCCGCGCTTTTGTGTACGGCCCAGGTGTGTCTCTCTGTAATTACTGACAATTAAGAGATTTAATACACTTCAAGAACTGCGAAAGGATTAGCCTACCTTTATGACGAGACACCGCGTACAATATTCCAGCAAGTTTCGTGTCATCCATGAGGTCAATTTAGGAAGGTGGCTTGAAGCACAGTGATTTTGTATGATTAGATAAAAGAAAATTTAAAAAAAATCACAGGAGTGGTACGTATTCTTTTCTTAATGTGATGAGAAAATGCAGAAAAAGTTCTCGATTACTGATTTTTCGGTTTCAACAATATAGGTCCAGGTACGATGATATTTAGAAACGTATGTTTTTCAAAAATAATTCAGACGATATTACGTTTTAGAAAAAACAGTAGGGCAAACAATACAAAATTCAATCATTAAATACAAAATTAAATCATTAAATCAATATGACAAAGCTATAAATAATCTGAATTAATATTAAATTACTTGCAGAGACTAACGAAGAAATTATAACCAATTGTCAATTTCTTTGTACTATATATATCGAAAGGTGAATTATTCTCGCTAATGTATGGTTGATGATGTCTAATTATTGATGATTTCATGTAAATGATCAAATTAAATATTTCCAAACATTGAAGGATATTTTATTACAGTTTGATTCAGTTCTTTGACCAACTGTCATCATTTTCTCTTCCAGATGCCTTGATTGCGCTTTAAGCAGATGCAATTTGAGGTCGAAAGTCTGTGTCTCTACATTGGTTTCTTATTGGTTACTCAGAAGGAGGCTTGTTTCCAGAAGGAGACTGGCAGCATGAATACTCATGAACTCTGACCTCATTAAACTGTAAGTAACACTTTGTTTAGCATGGGTAGCTGATGCATAAGTATGAGAGGAACCAGAATTACAATGTGGTGTGGTGGAGGATGAGGTATGGTGGGGTGTGTGGGTCTTGTGGATAATCTCCATGGAGGTCTGTGGGTGGTTGGGTGCCAAAAATGGAGATGTAGCAGAATTTTGGTGGGGTGGGGTTGAGACGTCAGGTTAGGGCTTGAGGCAGGGTGGGTGTGTAGAGTATTTCTATGGAGGTTTGTGGATTGGTGGGTGCCAAAGATGGAGATGTAATAAAGTAAGGGAGGGGGGTGGGGATATAGGGCTGAGGTGGATAGTGGGTGGTTGTGGATTGAAGCTGAACAGGTGTGTTGAAGGTGGATGTGGAAAGGGTGGTAAAATGGCCGTGGGGTCGAGGTGAAAAAGGAGTGGTTGATGGATCTTGGACATTGCTGCTGCTAAAAAGGTTTGTTGAAGGTGGATGTGGAAAGGGTGGTAAAATGGCCATGCGGTTGAGGTGGAAAAGAAGTGGTGGGTGCATCTTGGACATGTAGCAGGTGGGTGTGGAAGGGTGGTGAAGTGGGTGGCAGATGGGCAGGGGTGGAATATGTAGGCGGCTGTATGGTTTCTGTAATTGGTTTCTAGGAAATGGTTGTCTTTTGGTGAAGATGGTATTTCTTGTGTGAGGATGGTGATCACGTGAAAGATAGAATTCATGTGATATTAATAACAATAAAAATCTACACATTGCATCATTGAATCCATGCATGCTCCCTAGACAGCACTAGAGTATGTCAGCTTGTCTTCGCCGTTACTCCAGCATGTCTTCACCGTAACTGCCAGGAACATTGAGATTCTTAGCATCGGCAGATAAATAAATGAAGGTAATTCTCTGTGAATATAAATACTGTGGCCTCTTGACTCAATAGGAAGCGATGTTGATAAGTTTACAGTGATAAGTCTGGCGAGCGAAGATTTATCGGCTGAAGACCACGATGTTGTCTTGTCAGAGTTGACGTTGAGATGGAGAGAATGAGGAAGTTCAAAGAACGGAGAGTGGCATAACATTTGTTTTCCTGTTTTTGATACCTCCCGACTGTTTTTTACCTGTCGTTAATTGGCAACATAAAGCCTTCCAACTGTACTGAATTGCATGATGTATAGCTTTAGGGTGGGGGATAGAGGGAGGGGTGAGACAAGGGAAGTAGGGGGGGGTATTGTTTGCATATACCTGTAATGAATGTGTGAAATATTCCAGAGCTGAACTGTCTCGGAGTTTGGTTACCAGTTACCTGCCTCCAGTTACGGCGGTAACTTACCATGAACAATAGGGGCGATCTAGGTACACCAGTAATGCATTTGCCAGAGATCAGGGCTATTTTCAGTCAAGATAAATAGGTGTCAATACCGTATACTTCCTAGATATTTCAACTCATTTATTTCGCTTCCATGACATGATTTTGAAACAAGGGTTGTTCAGTTTGGACCATGCATGTATGGGGTTATTCCCATCGCCGGAAGATCTCCTTAATTTATTAATTAGAATATTGGTACAAACGAAAATTACGTTAATTATGGTTTTGATGTAATAACGAACACGTGTCTCACGGCATCTGGTGTTTATAAACAGAATAATTTATGGATACTCCCCCATTTTTGTAATGGTGATTTATGGATTATGTAAGGTTTGGGGTGCGATGGAGGATATTTGCGTTATTAAAATATACTGCTCCCCCACCCACTCATAGTCGCCCCAACCACCCACCCACCTACCCACCCAACCTCCACCATTATGGACTATCATGCAATTTCCCTGCAGATTCAGGATGTCCACACACTATAAACCATTTGAAACCTTGGAAAATATCTAGCGTTGTTCTTAAATTAGAATATGAATTAAAATAGAAAATTGGATGAATCTTTTAAGCAATTCATCATAGTAAGAAATAACTAGCTTCAAAATTATCCTTACTAAATTGCATTTGTGTTGCTTTTAGTAATCGTCGCAAATGGGTGAAAGATTCCCTCAGTGACGTTAAACTCCATATTCATTCACTCACTCAATCTTTTCACTATTTTAGTAAAAATATTAATTACTTAGTTGAACAAAATTATTAAGATTTATTTTTAAAATCCTATTAGTAAAATTCTTCATGAAGTCATGTTTGACAATTAAATAGTTAAATTATTAGCAAAATTGTATTCAACAATTAGTAGTGTTAGCAAAACCACATTAACAATCTACTTTGTAAAATTATTCCAATTAAAATGATAATAATTGCTGTAATGTTTTTGTAGACCTGAAACAAGTAATAATAAAGACAATGTTTCTGATCTCGCAGAATGTATGAGATTGCGGAGATAGTTAGAGATAGTTAGAGGAGGCTGGGGAATGCTAACCACATGGTTTAGATCTGGAGGCAGCCCTGTATATCACATGTCATATGAAATTACCGGAAGGAAATGGATAGTGTACCTTTAAATAAATGGCTGCAGAACGCTGGCATCTGCACATCATTGCAGCGATAAGCGCTTGCACCACACAAATATTCACGGAATCTTTACATTTGCTCAAAAAGTAGAAGATTAAATGATTCATTGTTTATTTTTAGATATCACTTATCAGCCATGCTGAGTACATAGCCTGGACTATCTAATCTGTGAACACTTGTAGGCAAACTACACACAACTAGGTACAAACTTTGTATTATGAACTCCAGTTTGTATACCCTGAGAGTGCTCTCTAGGCTTGAAGAGCTCAGTGTTGTTGTTATAAGTACCAAGTTGGAAATGTCATCTATACAGATGTGAAATATTATGATAGCATTTCAAGGGCTAAGTTCTTGAGAATATTGGCAAGCTTCTGGTATATAAGCAGATAGGGTTTCACAAGATGAGGAAAAAGTCGTCTCCTCTATGTGAGCGTGGATATTAGCTGCTGTGGCTGATTAGCAGTCAAGTCTTTCTGAACCCTGGTTATTGCCGTATCCGCGAATGACATCCGCGAATGACGTGACTGCCAGGCATTGCAACAGTCAAGTCTTTCTGAACCCGGGTTATTGCTGTATCTGCGAATGACGTGACTGCCAGGCATTGCAACAGTTAAGTCTTTCTGGATGCGGGTTATTGCTGTATCTGCGAATGACGTGACTGCCAGGCATTGCAACAGTCCAGTCTTTCTGGTCTTTCATAGTCAGTGTTTTGCTGTCTATTTTTCCACACAAGTTATCAGTAAATACCACTGTCTGATGACTTGTCGATGCCAATACCTGTTGTCATGCCAACAGATGCAAACCTGTGACCTTCGTTTTAGCTTAGTTCAACAAGGTGAGAATTAGTTCATTTTTGATCAGATGAGAAAGGAGAGTGTTGCTAGTTTAATGTTGTTCTCTACAAAATGTCAGTGCTCAATCTTGATATGGCACCATCTGATCATTTATTAGAGTAGAACCAAGAACAATGGTATGCTACTATAGCGATGACTGTACCCGTCGCCCCAACCTTCCCTGCTCGTAGAGGTATTCTCTATGGTGCAAGGGTACCAAATGGGATTCAAACCGGAGAAAGCACTGACAAATATTTAATGAATGAGCATGATAGTGTGTCAGATCATAAAACTCAATGTTGCGATATTGAACCCTGTAGAGCAAATCTACATTTGGAGAACACTTTCACCCTTTCTCTGCTGAACTAGGCACAGGTACTGCTCTTTAGGGCATCTCTGATTACCTCCAGCATGGAGAGGGTTAATGGGTGGGCATTTTTTCCTATTCAATATAGAATAGGAGAGATCACAAGTTATAGAAAACCGTGATATCAAGTGAGTGTGACTCAAGGCTGTTATCCCTTTTATACAGACCTCTTAAATACTGCATGTTTGTCACTTACTCATCTGTACCAGCCCTGGCCTCGAGATTACGAAACTTTTCTGAGTGCGACCATACTCAACTCAAATTTTGTTCACAAATCTCCATATAAAATCTGAACGTGAGCATGAAATCATACTAAAAAAGTTTCATAATCTCGGGGCCTGACTTAAGCGCTTTGTAGTAGAATTAAGTTCCTGCTGGCTCACCCCCCTACCAAATACAGACCCGCTACGTTTCCAGAAAATTCGAATTTATTTTTGCAAAGCCATCTCTCGTACCATCGTATCAAAGTAAAGCGTCCCTGTCATGGAATGAAATTAATAATGACGTTTTTAAAGGGACCCCTGAATGCTATTAATGAAAGATGACAGGTTGTGCAGCGTATATTTGCTGCGGTGTTGATGTAGTTCACAGAGTTCTATTGCTGCGATCCTGATGGACAGCTAGAGTGTTATAGTATGGCTGTTGATAGCACCAAATAAAGAAAAGAAAAAAAAAATTGAAATATTCTTTTTATCGCCTATAATCTTATTGATTATATACGACATTGTGGCGTTTAAACAGGTGTCGTGCGAGATACATACGCCCAACCAACTGTCGATCATCCCAGCGACAAATTTGATTAGAATTGAGTCGATAAATTTAGCACTAAGATAAACACGATAAATAAAATTCTTCGGAAATGCAGCCGAACTTGAAACCAAAACACCCAATCAAAAAACGGTTTCATTTTCGAGCATGTGTACACACTCGTAAAGATGTAAAAATTACGATATTTTTACGGGAAACTTTATAACTGCCAATGTGAAATTAATACACAGGATCTACGGATCATGTTACCGACTTTGTTTTCATCCCGCTGATGATCCTTTGGCGACCATTTTGTCTGCGGTACATTCTGGGAGAAGTATGAGCAATTTCCCCCAGTGTTAGGCTGTAGAAATGAGATGCTGTTGTTATGTAAACATGCCTTGGCAGCCATCTCCGTGAACTCTGGGCACAAGATCTGCTTGAAGCATGCAAGATATTTCTTTCCATAGAGAACCGATACTGTGACTGTGTCGCGGAATGATGGCTGCATATCATTTACTCAAATGCTTCACCTTTACTCTTAGGAGAAACTTTTAAGACTCCCCCCATCCCCACCCACTTGACACCCTTTCCCGCAAAATAATAATTCACACACCCCTAACTCCAAAATAAAATAATAAATAAAAAATATTTTAAAGATATCAAATTGTATAAACTGTTCTTCTTTTTGTCTTCCCCGTGCATACTGTATTTCATTAGTTACATAATCTTCATGGAGCTGAGAATGCCTGTTTGTGTACATACATGTAATATTGACACCGATATTAACTTTGATCAAGAACATGCTGCTCATGTAAAGAATTATACTAGCAATTTATCTTGTATGTTTGTGTTAGCGAATAGATATTAAATTAGCTATTAAATTTGACCCAATTACTACTGTTTATTAGTAAAATAACTGATTAATATTTATTATGTTTATGTTATGTTTATTTGATTATACGTCTGTTTACAATAAGATGCAATCTTTCAGTTAACTAAACAAGATTTGTTTCTAGAAAAATGAATTAATAGAAAGTTTATCGTTTGATCCAGATGTGAGTGTAAAAATAAACACAGATTTCAAAAGTGTGATTGACAAATTGAGTGTAAGCAATTAGTGACAGATTGAACATTGAGACTGTTTGTTTTGACTATTAACCAATCAGGAAGGATATCAGACTGACCTTTGACCTGTGTTTTTTTTGGCTGAGGAAGGATGTTTTCAATCTTCATCTTACAAGTCAAACTTGTTTCCACAATGAAGCATCAAGGAATTTTGTTTTCATTTCGTCCATATCACATTGCAGATATTTTCAAGGTTTCTAACCCACAAGTTTCGCTGACATATTTTGTTCATTTGAGCTCAGCAGCTGTAGATTACCCATGATCTTTTCCTGACAAAAATAAAAGGTTGACACTTTATGCGTACCATGCATATTAACTGGCATTGAAATTATGGTTTGTGCTCATGGGTAAGGGGGTTATACATTATTAAAATGATGTGAAATACTAGTTATAAAATAGACATCGGAGGATAATTTATGTGAAATGCTCGTTAATGAATTTATTTTAGTGTAGTCAAATAATATTATTATTTTATTTGTGCAATTATTATATTTCCAGTAATATTATATAAAAATATATTTCTCATTTAGCCCATTTCACCATTCTTAATTGCTGCTGTCATAAGCGTACAGAGCATACAAAATAGTAATGTAAATGCATAAATTATTATTTAAAAAATTTATTATTATTATTATTATTATTATTATTATTTGTGCTGTGTCCATACTATACTATTTCAGTGTTTTGGCCCCATGGTCTTCAGGGTGATTATCAATGTCAAGCATATCTTCCCTGTCTTCTAGAGACTTGTATCTAATTATTATTAGTATTATTGGTATTATTATTATTATTTTTATTATTTGTTATTATTATTATTACATTTGTCTATTTTTTTTTTAAATTGTAAAGTTTATGGTCAGTGTTAAAAACCCTATTCTCATGATCAAAATAGTAGAGTTCCTAGCATATACACATTGAAATACCCGTAGGATTAAAGAAGAAGAAGAAGCTTTATTTAACGTTGGATATGTATATAACAAAAAAACGTCAGCTCTGTAGAGCTATTATTCCATTTGCTAAGCAAATAATTTACACTCACCCTCCGAGACTATCACCAGTCTGTACATCATACACAAAAACTTCCACATTGTCTTTTAACTCCTTACCTATCTCGTGGAATGAAATGAAGTAAAACCGTAACCGGTTATTTTTTTTTACAGCCACTCATTGCAGACACAGAATGAATGACAATTTCTCCCATAAACACATCACAGCTAGAAAAGAGTATTAAAAGATACTCGCTAAGTTGCAGCATGGTGTCGGGGAAACAGTATCCCTCTTAAAACACATGCAAGCTGTTGTGAGTAGAACGCTATCGTTTGCTGGAGTGGCCTGCGCAGTGCTCGCTTGTCTGGGTATCGGCTCTGCCAGACAAAAAAGCAGAAAAGCGTTGCTAATGTTATGATGTAATTTATCAAATTTCCTGCGCTTAATTACATGTCGAATACGGAAACCTGGTATATAAAAAAAATGAATTCCAAATAGCTTGAGTTCACTTTTGGTGCAAAATAGTTATTTTTTAAGTTCTATGTTTAATGAGATATTCAGAATGCTAGTTGAGTTACATTAATAATGTAATATTAAAAAAAATAAAAAAAATAGGATTACCGGTAGTTGCAATGAAGACTTTGTAAACTCATTTAAACATTTTTTTTTCTTATATAAGTAAATATTCGCTATTTAGAAGTTTGAAAGTTAAGAAGCAACAATGTTTAGATGCATATTTTTTCTCTAAATTGCGTCAAGTCTTCATGTACTTTCAGAGTGTTTCTTGCCAGTTTCGTGTTATCTGAGCTATATTGATACTGGTAAATGGTTCTTTAGCAGCAAAATCAAAATTAATGGCATTATAATCTATACTGGACATCTAAAACTTATGTAGGTAATCAGAAAGCTAAGGGGGGGCTATCATTAACCGGGAGCAGATTGTAGCCCAAATAACGGCATAGAGGTTTTTTGTAAGTATCCGTGGCACTGAGTGTAGGGATACGTGGAAAGCTAGTCCCCCAGCTGTGGTGAGGAGGGATACACGAAGGGAGGCGCCTAGAGGGCCTGGTCTAACAGCTGCCTATATGTCGAGCCAGTTTCAAAATATGTTTCACCATTTTTAGAAATTTTATATCCTTGAAGATTAAATTTTCTGTAACATGAGAGATG
The DNA here is from genome assembly GCA_032361325.1 of Lepetodrilus fucensis. NCBI lineage: Eukaryota > Metazoa > Mollusca > Gastropoda > Lepetellida > Lepetodrilidae > Lepetodrilus > Lepetodrilus fucensis. Next base: position 11,069 of record JAUTBV010141726.1, read on the forward strand.
TATAGGAATTGATAATATAGAAAGTTATGGAAGGGTGTAACACTTCATATTTGATGAGTTTAGCAGATTTTGTTTACCAATATTTTAAATTATTTTATTCAACATACGTGGTGGATTTCTACTGTGTATTAATGATAGCATAATCAACAGTGTTGATTATGCATAATTTGCATAATTCGACGATTGTGACGTCGTCGCCAGACAATGAAA
>JAUTBV010141737.1:0-11278 GCA_032361325.1 Lepetodrilus fucensis
GGTGTAGTGATGTATTTGCGAAGCGCAGAGCAACACAGTTGTGCTAGTTTACATGCTGTACCCACCACTTACCAAGCCTATTTGCCTATACTTAAAGTAAGTCTTAATTTCAATTTAGGACCATTATTGACTTTCATTCACATGTTCTACTATTCACTATTTTCCATTTCTGAATTACTATCTTCTGATGAATTATTAAGCTGAATAGCATGTAAATCAGGTAAATGTTCCTCTGTTTTTTTATATTTGTATGTATTTTTGCATCTTGTCTTTGAAGATTTCCATATAGAAACATCCATGAAATGAGTCCTCAATTATTTATTTTTAGCTTTGTTGGAATAAAAACAGAAGTTTTTGTATTTGTTTGTATATTACTATTTTCTTTCATTTTTTCCCCCATCCTGATTTTGAAGATTTTCATAAATACAATCCACAAAACAAGTCCTCAAGTTACTAGTATTTATTTATATTAGCTTTGTTAGAATAATTTTATTTTTTTTGTATTTGTATTTGTCAGTAGATTGGTACATTCCTTCTTTTCCCCCTCCCATCCTAACTTTAAAAATGTTCATAAAGAAAACCAACAAAACAAGTCCTCAAGTATGTGTGGCCTTATTTATATTAGCTTTGTTGGAATTTGAGCCAATTTTCGATCTGCCAGACACATATGTTCAAGCTATCCCTCTGTGGTATCTGCCAGTGGTGTTTACCTGTGTTGAGTATATCCCCAGTCATATCGGTGGTACGTCTGTCAGTGACGGCACTGGGTAACAGCACTGGGTAATGGCACTAGGTAACAGCACTCGGTAACACTGCTGTATAGGTGAAGTCTCTGACACTGTAGATTGAGACTTGTAATGTTTATGGGGCTGTGTGCAGCTATAGGCTGCCATTATAAATTGAAACTTTCAGTGTTTATCATGCAGTGCTCAGGTCGAAACAGCTTTTAAATACCTGGGATCTCGTCTCAACAATTATTTGTGCACTTTGAATACAGTGAATGCATTTATGGGATCGTACTTGTGGTGGGTAACACAGAAATGTGCAGGGATTTCTGGATTTTAACAGGTAAGAGCATTTAAATAAAAAAGTTTTAAATAATTATTTACATTATGGGAAATGTGTTCATGTGAGAATGCATATTTGAACACTTTAACTGTATTTCAAATAGAAAGTAAAATAAATTACAATATTGAATGTAAACTAACTAGGTTTAAAAAGTTTAAAAAGTAAATTAAATATAAAAGTCATACCCGGTACCAAGTATATTTTAAAATATGCACATATCATAACTGTAAACAGTCAAAGTGAGCATCATACAGTGTTAGCCAGCTCAGAACAGCTGTAGCTACAATTGATTTTAAATGTAAGTCAAATGTTAGGAGCCCACTAGTGTAAGTTCATTGCATGAAACACTTTCATTAACACAATACTTGAGAATCTGGTCAGTTGAAACTATTGTAGCGTAGCGATAAATTTGGTTTGTGCAGCCTGACTTATATTTGTAGCAGGTTCCTTCAAATTTTACTTACAATAAATTGTAAGTATACAACTGTTCAGGGGCTCATTGCACAACACTCTTGTAACTACAACTATTTTAAGGTCAACACTTTTTATTGCGGCGGGAGTCTAGTTATTGTATTAGCGCTACAAGAGCGTCGTGCAACGGGCCCCAGAACAAGGAGGCCCAAGGTCGACAGCATACTGCTGAACTCTCTTAGTGATAGTGGTCTGCTCTAATTGAATTAAGGTTATCTCCCCTTAAATCTGTGGGGAACATGCCCACTCTGTTAGTATCATTGATTACACGCAAATAAAAAAAACTAACTCTTTGCGCGCGAGGAGATTGCCATTAAGTAGGTACTGTTGTTACTTCTGGCCGACATATTTACGATTCTCATCGTTCCCCATTTTCACCAGGTCGTCTGAGTTCATTGCATTTTAATGTCTCCTAAAACAGAATCTGCATCTAAAAGAGAATCGAAACTTATAAAAAGGGCAGTTGTGTATACAGATCACGCTATAAATAAAACTAGATCCATTTTATTGATGTTTCTAAAACTTGTAAACTTTGGAACACTTTTATAATGTATGTTTGTTAAACTAATTTAAACACCTTTCAGGTGGGTAGCTAGGGGTATTTTAATGTGGATACGCCATTACTGTAACTGTACAATGTTTATGTTTTCTTTAAAAAATAAAGTTTGCTAGGAAATTGATAATTGTTCATGATCGATGTACAGTAAGCATATGTAATACAACACACATTCCAAGCCTGCCGTGTAAAATAGTAGTAAAGCATGTGTGCCTCATCATGATAATTAAGCCTAATTGGTGTTCCTCCGATATTTTCCTAAATTAACTGTCATTCCATAGCATTTAATCCCTCATTAGTGCAACTGTGGACATAATAAGTAACACACTTGTACTGGTAGAACGACAGTTTCTCTATGGTACATGTACACTGATCCTAATGTAGCTGAATGTGAAGTAAGATCTTCCTACTGGTCTCGGCCAACAGAGTTACCTCTCTGGCTCAGTAGAGCGTTGGACTCACAATCCCGCAACTCGGGTCCTAATCCCATGATCAGCATGGTCCTCAATTACACTGGCTTCTCTAGACTCCATCCACAAGGTGCATGCTCAATGCACTACACTATTATTACCCCAGTCAATGGATCAGTGTGCATTTATTATACTTCTCAACTCCCTGATGAGTGTACAACCTAAGATGCCATTTCAGGCCTTAGAAGGTTAATGTTCAATATTCCATCTCATCCTATCGGGTACCCATTCACAGCTGGGTGTACTAGAGCAGCATGGATCTAAACACTTTGCTCGAGTGTTCTATGATAGCATGAGCTAGGCTCAAACCTGGAACATCCAGGTTATGAATCTGACATGCTACCTCTAGATAACAGAGCTTAGTTTAATTAATTTACAATATTCTTTTAATTTCCACAGATGCGCAATGTAACCTTGGTGATCCATGAGGTGACGTTAATTTCCGGAGTTAATTTTTGGAGTAGATCTATGAAATCGCTGTCAGCTTCTGCATACACTTCAGTTCCCAAACATAAACAGTTCCTCTTTTTGCTGTTTTAAGATTTTCCATTTCAAAAACATTTTTAGGTGGATGCGGAAGCTTCTTTCAGGTAACGTCATCCGAGATGTTTAAGTTACACCTGATGGCTATGAGAAAGTGAACTGATGTTTACAGTCTTCCAGAGTTGTGGCACCAACTTTTTTATGGTTTGGAAATAGTTCTTGTAGCAGCATTAGCCATCTGGTGAGTTTTCTGCTGGCGTCCATGGGATGGGTTTGTTACATGGTTCTGTGAATGGATTTGGTGTTCTCTCTCCGTCAGCTGTTTCCATTAGTTGATGGCGTATTCAAGGTCATGACAATCACTATAATCCTGGAATATTATTCAGATGCATGTAGCGATGTTTAACCAGATCAGACAATCAACATGGAGTAGTACGACTAACAGGGGACACATTTGGTTTGTGCGGCATTGGTGTGATGTATCGTTTTATGGTGCTTTTAGTATGAGTGCAGTTGTATCATGGTGGGTCAAGTAGATTAAATGCCTTGACCATTGTTAAATAGCGAGGTGTGATTGGTTACCCTCACCCCAGTTTGTAACTTTCAGCTTTAGTAACATTTGTAGTGTTCAGCAATTGTGTTTCCGCAAGTGTTTGAACAATGTGGGTCTGGATGAAAATGTTTTATGAAAACGAAGTGGAGGTTGGGGGAGTTGTATTGAATTTATGACCACTCCCTATGGGCATCCTTATAATGTAATAATAGAGTTTGTGCATTAACCCTATCATGACCTCAAAGTGCATGTACACTAGCCACTTCTTTGAAAAATGACTATTTAGTATGTCAATACCATCATTACCCTAATAACAGGAAAAAATTCATTAAAATTTATAGCTGTTAGAAAAACACTAAAATTTAAAATGATTAGTGTTCATATTATTAGGGACAACCAAATTAAAATACAAAATATGGTTGTAGAGGGAAATGGAAATAAATGAAGGATTTATTTTTAACAATTGCTGCTTTTTTTGCAATGTTGAAAAAAATATTGTTTGAAAATTTAGACAATTACAATTTGAAATAATTGGTCATATTTTTAAGACCGGAAACAAATTATTTTTGGTGATTAATTCAGGTGTTTGAACTATCAGAGGGTTCATATTTTAAGGGTAATTACGGTAACTCAACACAATCATGTGCATCAATTGATCCAGAATGTGTGTCTTGAATAACAATACCTTACTATATAACCTTACATCCTGTCAAAGTATACGCAGAACACAGCTGATTGTTAATCGCTGATTTCTCGTATCGCTGACTGTCACCCGGTGTCGGCAGTAACCAGGTTTAGTAAGTCAGCCCACAGCCAGAAATGTGCAGAGATATATCATAGCCTACGTGATAGGTACCGTGTGAAGTATTACGAGATGTGCTGTGTCAGCATCTGGCAGCCTTACTACTGGGTTATTGCTGGATCATAATGAGGGGCAGTCGGAGGGGCAGTCAGAGGGGCAGTCGGAGGGACAGTCGGAGGGACAGTCGGAGGGACAGTCAGAGGGGCAGTCGGAGGGACAGTCAGAGGGACAGTCAGAGAGACAGTCGGAGGGGCAATCAGAGGGACAGTCAGAGGGGCAGTCGGAGGGACAGTCGAAGGGACAGTTAGAGGGACAGTCAGAGGGACAGTCGGAGAGACAGCTGGAGGGACAGTCAGAGGGACAGTCAGAGGGACAGTCAGAGAGACAGTCGGAGGGGCAATCAGAGGGACAGTCAGAGGGGCAGTTGGAGGGGCAGTCGGAGGGACAGTCGAAGGGACAGTCGGAGGAACAGTCGGAGGGGCAGTCGGAGGGGCAGTCGGAGGGGCAGTCGGAGGGACAGTTAGAGGGACAGTTAGAGGGACAGTCGGAGAGACAGCTGGAGGGGCAGTCAGAGGGGCAGTCGGAGGGGCAGTCAGAGGGACAGTTAGAGGGACAGTCAGAGGGACAGTCGGAGAGACAGCTGGAGGGGCGGGGCAGTCAGAGGGGCAGTCAGAGGGACAGTCAGAGGGACAGTCAGAGGGACAGTTGGAGAGACAGCTGGAGGGGCAGTCGGGGGGGACAGTCGGAGGGACAGTCGGAGGGACAATCGGAGGGACAGTTGGAGGGACAGTCAGAGGGGCAGTCAGAGGGACAGTCAGAGGGACAGTCGGAGGGGCAGTCAGAGGGACAGTCGGAGGGACAGTCAGAGGGACAGTCGGAGGGACAGACGGAGGGACAGTCAGAGGGACAGTCAGAGGGACAGTCGGAGGGGCAGTCAGAGGGGCAGTCAGAGCAGTCAGAGCAGTCATAGGGGCAGTCGGAAGGGCAGAGGGAAGGACAGATGGAGGAAGTCACTGCTGGTGAGGGACAGTCAGGAAATGAGGACAGTCTGAGGGACAGAGGGATGCAGGGAGGGCTGGCAGTCACTATATTACACAAGACACAGTGATTAGTACCAGAATAACAACAGGATGTCCTGTACAGCTGGCTGACATTGGGTGGTCCCTCATTGCCTGTCAGAAAGACATTGTCAGAGTCACATACTCACGCAGTGTGCATTGTTGTTGTCACATACTCGTGGCATGTCTATTAAATCATTGTTGGCCGCTCATTGCATGTACATTGATGTTTGTCATGTACTCATTGCATGTGCATTGATGTCTGTCATGTACTCATTGCATGTACATTGATGTTTGTCATGTACTCATTGCATGTGCATTGATGTCTGTCATGTACTCATTGCATGTGCTTTAAGATGAGCAGATTTATATTGATGTTAAAGTTAACAAATAATCCCATATTCCACTCGTACCAGGACCTTTTCAATCCTGGGATTTAAACCCAAATTGTCAAAATGTCAATACAACACTCTACCAACTTTCAATCTGTCAAAAAAGCCAGCTTAGAATTTTGAATATGCATTGAATATGCATACACACATCAAATGTGAAAGCACAAAACTAACAACTGTCCGAGATGCTGTAACAACACCACTGCATGATTATCATCTATTATTGTTATGTGTTTGTTACAACCACTGCAATGTATTCTGGTGGTTGTGATAAGCATTTTAATACCATTATGTTATACTTTATGATCTTTCACCTTTGACACATGCACGTATATTCTGTGCATATTCGAAACTCCATGCTGGCTTATGAGATACGTACCCCTGCAGGGTGAGATTGGTAGCAGCATTTTACACAGCACACAAGCTACAGCTGAACATGCATAATCTTCTATTAGTCGCACAATGAGAGATCCGGATAGGCTGCATGCATATTTGTATGGTAGATAAATATTGCATTACTTAATGGCAATGCTACAATACAGTGAGGGTATTGAACTGGAACCAGAAGTGTCATCTGGGACCTCTCCGTATGCGGCTCCCTCCTCTATGCTGTCGTGCTCACGTTGATCACGTTTATTTTCAGGCAATGAGACTGGATTACTGTGCACTGCTCGGACGCCACCTGTCTTCCTTAATTACAGGTGTGAGCTCGACAGCGTGGAGTTAGCAGCATCCGTGGAAACTGAGACCAAATATTCAAGGTATGTGCATGCAAGAAACCATGTTTAATTCATGAGGCATATGCAGCATTCTTAATTCATGAGGCAAATGCAGCATTCTTAATTCATGAGGCAAATGCAGCATTCTTAATTCATGGAGCAAATGCAGCATTCTTAATTCATGAGGCAAATGCAGCATTCCTGTAAACTGTGATTAAATGTTGAAGGTATGTACATGTAAAACTGTTATTAATTTATGGAGCATATGCAGCATATTCATGTAAACTGCGACCAAATATTAAAGTTACGTACATGTAAAAAACATGTTTAATTCATGAAGTATTTTCATGGCTAGCTGTATTATTGTAAGTCATTGCAATATACCGTAGTAATATTTGATACAATTGTTTTGTGAAACTTGTTGCATATGATCAAATTTATGTTTTGACAATAATTTGGTGGTTTTGCATTGCTTGTTGTACAAGGTCATGCATGAACGGAGCCACGTGAGCTAATTATCAGCTAGCCTGGTGTGCATTTTCAACATATTTGGTGATGCTTACATAGACTTATATATTAACCCTCTCCATGCTGAAGGCAACCAGAGATGCCCTAAAGAGCGGTGTATGTGCCTAATCCAGCAGGGAGATGGTTAATAATGAAAATGTTCCAAATTTTTATATTTTGTCTAGGAACAGCTAATACAAAATACCACATAACATTTTTTATATTTTTTTTATTCCATAAATTATTTACTGAGATTATAAGAACCTTTGAAAGTCACATATCTCTTTGTTTCTATGGTCCTCAATTAGTCAGAAGTACGCCAGCCTTGGACACTAAATTAGCCCACTGACGGCTCTGCTCATGAGTGGCCTTGCACAGCAGTATAACATAGAGACTTGCATGTGTGCAGGTAATCTCCCCTTGATCCATGTCGTCAACACTTGTAACTTACACCAATTGTTGCTCTAATGATGTGTCTTTGCAAATGGGTGAAATATTCCCGCAGCAACGTTAAACTCCATAATCATACATTCACTTACTACTGATGTTTTTAATAATAGTCACCTATAAATAGTCACCTATAACAAGTTGGCTACCAAAATATGAAAGACTTTTCTCAGCCTTGTAATTTGACTCTCATATCGGAGAATGTATTTTTTCTTGATGTCCTCAAACAATTTTTTGATTGATGGACACACATTCCCAACTCGGCAACTGTATCTGTATAATAAGCACCTTGCACTGTTGCAAATGCTCAGTATAGATTTTCTATTCCTGCTTAATTATTTGTTAGGGAGCATTGATTAAATCAAAGCGTCACGACTCGTTAGTGATCCTCATCAACCAACTGCTCCACATCCTGTTTCCTCCACTTTTGTAATCTTGCCCCGGATCTGTGTCGTACAACTTCATGGATTTTCTCTTTTTTTTAAAACATCGATTCACATTGTCTTTTGTTAATGACAGATTTTCTGTGACACTGGTTGTATGAGTGAAATGATCAGGTGACATCCGCCGATGTGACAAGTTAGTGTGTGTCAAAAGATAGCACATGTAGGCCTACTTTATATAGAAGTAGTTTTTAACCTGTGGCAATAAAGGCCAAATGTAGAAATATAATACGTGGTGTAGCGTCATCGGCACTTTCTTGTAATGGAAGTGCCACCCGCAGTGTTTGGTACCGTCGTGTCACAATAGCGCTATCAGATTGCTGTTATAGAAGCATTAGGTGACACTCGTAGAACTAATACAGTGGAAATGATGTACCTGTTTTCTCCTACTGAAATGTCAAGCGGTCCTGTGAAGTCTGACAATAATGTAGTCACGAGAACAGATAACAGTGTTTTAGTGTTTTCCCCATGATATGTGCTAATTTGTCTGGAGTATTTGTCTGACCAGTTGAATTCCAATCAGACTATCTCAGTTTAAGTTGATCTGTGAACAAAGTTAATTTATAAATGTCGTCAAATAATAAAGTTAATTTTTGAATTGGAAGATCATTTCCAGGTAGAGATGGATTTAACTCTCTCCATGCTGGAGGCAGCCAGAGATGCCCTAAATATTAGTGTCTGTGCCTATTTCAGCAGGGAGAGGGTTAAAGGCATGCAATGAAATATTTTTCACCATAGTTAATTACTACAACAATTGCATCTAATTGGTGATGCTCTATTGTCCCCAATATTATCTACATTGTCAATTGAGGAAGGAAATATAATTTATGCAAAACTATCCTAAATAGACTTCATAATAAAACACTAATGCTACATGTACTTTTGCATTTATTATTTCACTATTTCTGATCATGAGAAAGTGAGACCAATTGATAAATTTACTTCAATGTTAAATCATTGCATTTATCCGTCCAAGGTACTGGTCAGATTTCCAAGCATATTTGTTTTTAAATGATGATCCTGAATGTTATTATCTATAAGATAACTTGTAATCTGCAAAGAAGAAATTGTTGTCATTATTAAGCTGTAAAGAGTGAAATTATCTATCAACTGATGAACAGGTTCAAGCCCTTGAAAGGTCAAACATTTCCACCAGCTCAATCGTCATGTTCTATTTTGCATCCTACTTCTAAAAATAGTCTGGCCCAAATGTCATCTCCATTGAAGGTCAAGGTCAGAGATTATATAGTACGCTGTAAATACTAGGGAATTGCTACTGAAGAATTAATGTAAAGTATGCTGAAGATCTAGGACCACGTTTCACAAAATGATCATAGCATAATGAAAGTCGTAACCGGCTTGCAGGGTGAGCTATAAGTTTATGCTTCTGGTCTCGGCCCAAGATGTTAACCCTTCGGCCAAGTTGGCAATGTATTGGACTCACAATCCAGTAACTCAGGTTCATATCCCAGGATCAGCAGAGCCTGTGACAAATGGCGCCCGATTTTTGGGAGGTGTGACTCTCTCGTAGTGCTACAATCATTCTGTGGACCAGGGCCCAGAGCAATGGAATCTGTACTTGGTCGCTGATTGAGTAATGGTTTTATAATGTCATTGTGGTGTAATTCATTAGAGATCATGGGGGATCATGAAAAAAGAAATAACCGATACAAAAGCTTCAATATTGTTAAATAGGATCTTCAATGTTTAATTGAATTCTGCATTAATAAGGTTAAAGAAAACACTTTGTGGACTACACATGACTGTAATGGAGTCTGGCATTACCATAATGTTTGTGAAAGTTACCTTTCTGAGGTGATATTGATAGGATGTATTGTTTGTACCATGGCCTGTGTCAGTTATCATCCTTGGCCTGTGTCAGTATTAGTTGATGCTCATGGGTTTACTGCACATTCAGCGCTATGGATTTTGCAGGTTCTAAACTGTCAAGCCATGATATGACTGAAAGAATCTTGAAAGCGGCTCTAAACCCCAATTCAACATTAAACTCCCCCGCCACCCCCAAATAATAACATAAAAAAAACTCATATAGAACTAAATGTAAGAGATTAGTTGAGTCATAATGAGTAAGAGTTTGAAACCAGTTTAAGAAATGGTATTTAACCTTTTGAATATGTACATCTCAGTATGTAGAATTAAAATAATTATGGCATCTTGATAAGTTCATATACGCCAATGCCATCTTAATAAATTCATAATTTTTACATGACAAGTCAATTTGATTTGATATGTGTCTTGCTATTAAGAGTAGTACTTATAACTCTCTGGAAATGTCATGTTTATTTAATGTATATGTTATTACATAGCAGCCCATCACCAGTGACAGTCATTTCACTAATTAAATTAGTATTTATTAAATTAGTGTTTATTAACTGTATTAACATATCAAGGCTAATGACATTTTGAAATCCAATATGCATTTAGTGATAAGTAATTAAACATTTAAAGATTTTTCTTGCTTTCTGTTACACAAATATATGTCATTAATTTGTACAGCTTTTTCAGGATGATCAGAAAGATATGTGCCTAACTTAAATGTATAAAACCTGGCTAAAAGGCCCTTAAAAAATCATTACAATCCACTACATCAAATGGTACGAGATATTGCTATTTTCTCAAGCCATTCACTATCTAAATTCAATACTCTACTTGTGAGAGAAGAAAGGCTAATTTGGCATTAGAATCCCTGTAATTTGCAGAACATATTCACGTGAAACCCGACCAATTTCCATTTCTATTGCGTGGAACTACGATACGCAAATCATGACGCGGCATTCGGGACATCATATTAACTATATGGCTTTGATGTCCTTCTCATGTTTCTAACCAAAATAAATATGTGTAGTGTCTCTAAATCTCTGTAGTATCCGTGTACCTTCTGTGCACTATTAGCAGCGATAGAAACTTACCTTTAAAAAACTTATTGGCCTGAATAATGATACAAATAACAAATGTTTACAAAAAATATGAATTTTTACTGGCCCTTAGGATACCTTTATCATTGGGAGAAATGGCCGGGACCAGCAGTACTTTTTTGTAGTTATCTTCTTCTGTGTACTATCTGTGTACAATTTCTACTATCTGTACTATTTGTGCATTATCTTCTCTGTACTGTCTGTGCTATCTCTACTAGCTGTGTTTCATCAATGCACTATTCATGTACTATCCGAATACTATTGATACTATTGGTACTATCTTCTTGGTACTATCGTCTTGGTACTATCGTCTTGGTACTATCGTCTTGGTACTATCGTCTTGGTACTATCGTCTTGGTACTATCGTCTTGGT
>JAUTBV010141748.1:0-11278 GCA_032361325.1 Lepetodrilus fucensis
CGCATGTGTGTATGATGAGAGAAGGTCGCATCTGTGTATGAGAGAAGGTCGCATATGTGTATGATGAGAGAAGGACGCATATGTGTATGATGAGAGAAGGTCGAATATGTGTATGATGAGAGAAGGTCGCATGTGTGTATGATGAGAGAAGGTCGCATCTGTGTATGATGAGAGAAGGTCGCATGTGTGTATGATGAGAGAAGGTCGCATGTGTGTCTGCTAGTATATGGAGTGCTATTGCTGATACAGCTACGTACATTTACTTTGATCACAAGGCTCATAATTTAATGATGGCACTTAAATGATAGCATGATGGTGTTTTCCAGATGGGACCAGATGACACGGTCGTCATGTCATCTGTAGTACATGATCATGAAACGTTCTCAGCATTCTAATAGTATAGAGAAGAGGAGGTAAGAAGCGCATGTGGAAATTAGCGCAGTGTCTACTGCCTGACAATCAGTGTAGAGCTGTATCCTCCAATTGTAACACACGACTGTCTGTGTGTTACAGATTACCCACTGAAACACTCGCTAAACCAGTGCTTCATCTCACTCAGTGGTCGTAACGTGGTCAATCAACGAGGGCTATAGCCGTGCTCCTATCTATCCTGCTGTACATTGATCGCCTTCCGCCAAGAACCGAAAGTCCAACATGAACGGAGTTGGATGCTCTGTTACTTTCTGTTGTTTGCTGGGCAAACCTCCACGAAAGTCGCGGTATATAAGCGGTGTTTCCGAGCTTTTAACATCATACATTTTGCCCGATCTACTGTTTCCAATGTAGAGTAGATGCCATGTACGACGCAAGGTTCAGTGGTTCGCTGTGTTTATGTTGTATATAATTTGTAAGTGATGCATTAACCCAAAGAAAGGTACATGCCAGATAACGCGAAACTCCGCCGTAATGACAAAGGGAATGGCTCATATTACTTTGCGAGATGTTGCTCATTTATGCTTTTATTTTGCAATTTCCTGCTAGATTGGCGCTAGTTCCTTATTTAATGACTGGGATATTGGAATATAAATCACATCTCTCTGGCAGAGATTGCATGTGGGAATAATGACTTTCGGTTCAATGCATGTTATTCCGTATCAGCAAGAACAGTAGAACCGTAAATCTAAAACATAAATATATTGGCCATTTCCCGACTGATTATCTCAAACTTTAAGTACCAACATGCTTCCATAACGAAAGGTTAAAACTGGTATTTTTTTCTCATTGTTAAACGTATATCTCATATATTAATTCCTTAAGACAAAAGTCAAGTTTACATGGAATGGGGGCGGGATGTAGCGCAGTGGTAGAACGTTGGACGTTCAAATCCCGTCCCGGGGGCCCGGCATCAATGTTCGCGAAAGTTACCTTTCTTATATTGATAGGATGCACTGACTGTAGAGTGGCAATGCAGTTACATTAGATATGCACTGTGTGTACGTTAGTATGAAACATATATCTCCAAAATCTAATCTTACATTTCTCTGAGATGGACAACAGAAAACCTGTAAAACGAAACGAGCACACGAATGAACTGATAATATGAATGCTATTTTATTTGTAATAATACAATTCAATCGCATACAAACTTTATCCCAAGCAAAATTGATTTAACTTTAAATATCACAACGTAGCAAATATAACGTCATAATGGACCTACTTCAAAATAAGCAATTCCGCAAACGGAATTATTGTGTAAGGTTTTATAATTACACCAACGCAATCGTTATTATTCACCACCGCCAGTTATTATTCACCATCGCCAGTTATTATTCACCGCCGCCAGTTATTGACTAGACGGCAGTATATCGGTTATTATTTTTCTTAAAAGAAAATGTGGTCGATTAAGACAAAGTGACATGATTCAAGACAGGTTGCTGATAATAAACCTGTTGATATAGTCAGCGTTAGATTATTAATGTTCATGTTCAATTACTGAATACGCGTCTACCAAATCAACATTCAGCACGAATATCTGTGAAATTGAATAATAAGTTCCTGCCGACATCGAGTATTGAAAAAGATGTATAATTGAATTTTCATCAGCTTAACGTGTGACCGTTGCCTGGCAACACTGACAAAATAATCAGGTGGAAATGTAGGTGGCGAACTTGAATCGATCTTCCGTATCTGTTAATACGTCATGTTCCTTGTGTAACCTCCTCCACTGTGCTGGTACAAGTCATATTTCTCATATATAGTGAATAACTTCTATGTGTTTCCTACAGTACAGTGGGGGTGTTCTAATGAGCAGATAGGTATACGATATACACGATATACAACTAGAAGTTAATAACAGTCAGTTGATAGTTGGCCTCGTTTCTTGTCGAAATTTCCACCACCTCGGGTGTACTTTTTCTATCCCACGTGGCCGCCTATGATACATTCTTATAATAACACCTCGATGTCATTTGAACCCTAGCATTACAATCCAATGCTATGTACATAAATGAGTATGTTCGTATTACTAGTTTTGCAATACGAATAGTGTATTGCCCGAAGAAATAGCAATGTATGCTCCTATCTAGTGTACTAGTATTTACCATCACATACCAAACCATGGGAGCCAATGCTCACAGCATATGCCTGGTTATATTTATCACTTGAAAACACTCCGAGACTGTATTCACCTCATATGAGGCTAACGTATTCACCATGAGATCAAGTCATCAGATACTGTATTCACCTCCTATGATGCTAACGTATTCACCATGAGATCAAGTCGTCAGAGACTGTATTCACCTCCTATGAGGCTAACGTATTCACCATGAGATCAAGTCATCAGAGACTGCATTCACCTCCTATGAGGCTAACGTATACACCATGAGATCAAGTCATCAGAGACTGTATTCACCTCCTATGAGGCTAACGTATTCACCATGAGATCAAGTCATCAGAGGCGGTGTTCACCAAGTCATGATCCTGGTATACACGCATATCCGTCGTTATGTCGACGCAGTGTTATTTAGGAAGGTACGGGTCGCCCTCATGATATCAATGTCAGCATGCAGGTAGACTAATCAAACAATTCCCTTTGTCTCCATCGGGAATATAGATAGCAGCAGTCACGTCTATCAATGGATACATATAATAGGATTATGCATTAAATTATTTATATAGAAAATTGGCAAGCAAAATGGCCTGAAATTATAACCACGGGTATGGAATGAGAGAAGCTAGTTGTTGGTGCACATGGTGCACGCCAAGGGGAGCTCTATATAGGTCTATATACTATCATAGCGTACATCAAAGCTACCAGCAACATTGTTATCTTTCCATCAGATTCGCATTAGCGTTATATTGATAGCCCCTCTATATTTCTACGTAGAGTTGGCTTGTCACTTAGTGCACATCCTAGCCATTCAGAAATCATTTTAAAAACATCGTTTATTCCGTCTCGACATTAATTTAACTATTTTATTCTACCTTTTGCGTTTCAAATATTAAGGTATTGCATTGACTGTGTTAGTAATGACGCTAGTATTATATACCAAGATGCAGTATAGTATATTAGGAGCGAGATGTATATCATTACTATAGGTCAGATTACCCTGCTCGTGCACACGTGAGCCAGTGTAGTTACACAGGTGGCGCCGCCCTGGGAAGGGTAGTTAAGCCACGAGCACTAAGAGATAACCACCCTCTAACACGGTAAATAATAGCATATCTACACCAGATAGACTTGTTGCTACTGCAGGCTATTGGGAGAACTAGGTAGATAAGTCATAGTTTCCACACAATTGTGAACACAGCTGACTAAAGGCTGTGAATAGTGTCGTATACTTGAAGGGATTTTAGTTGCTAATGCACTTAATATTTCTTAACTGCTGTATCGTATGGAATGTTTCATTGGTATTGATGCATTAGGAATATGAAGTGATTGTATGTCAATACTGACCATACCGACGTTCACATCTCTGTAATTATTGCAAGATCATGTTTCACAGGACGGAAAGCAATTACTGCAAATTGCATAATTCAGTAGTCAATCATTTCAAGCTAAAGGTTGGTGTTGTTGAACAATTATTGATGCAAATAATAATGTTCGCTCTCTTTTCCTTTCAGTGGAATGATTTGTTACACAATGTTCTTAAATGCGGAATGCATCAACTAATAATGAAACGTAAATATGTTCACCTTATAATTACATTAAACACACGATAACACATGGCAATTAAGCCTATGTCATCCACAGAATAACCCAGTGAAAGCGCAGTATTCCAGGATCACTTTGGTATAGCACATACACGTGATGAACACACGACAAGTTAAGGACAACATATAGACAACACATGACAAATACAAGACAGAAAGACAGGACAACCTCTGGGCAAGTGCAGGACAAGGCAGAACAAAACTGGACCGGTACCATTCTCAGCCACTGCTAAGACACGGTGCTTGTACGGTATATAGGCGATATCATATGTATGTAGGATAGTGTTACCTGTCGGATCTGTATGAAGAAGTCAATAGCTCTGTTAAGAGCTGTCAGATGGTAAACTGTTCTTGTGGCAACACAAATACAAGCCTCATGGTGAAGCACGCTCGTAGGCTGGTGATGGTGGTGGGTAAACACAGACGTCTGTACTTCTCAGGTGAAGTAGGTGTGTGTGCTTGTGCTTGTGGCTGAGGGTCGGGGGAGGTAGGCGTGGGGGGTGAGGGTTAAAAGGGATGGCAATGATAGACAGGCAATGATAGACAGGCAAAGCCCTGGTGACCACCTAATTCCATCATGAAGCATTCCACGTGTGATCTGTGTACACTATACAATGGCGGTGTACATAAAGCTGTCCAAAGATGTAGCCTAACACAACAAGCCGTGGCGCACACATATCAATATTACTACCATCGTATTACAGATTAATTCTACCATAATATGGTAAGCTTCCATAGCTGAAAATAATAATTATAGACGGTAATTAAGTCTCGGTTCTATAGTATATTGCTGTCCCTCAAAGAAGACATATATTGATTGTATGTCAATATAGCAAATGGTACAACTAAAATCACAACATATTAATCATGATAATCATCATCATCATCATCAGCAGCAGCATCATCATCAATATATGGCATGTTTGATGCATCATGGTGTGTGGCTTTATAGCACTATTCATAGTATGGGGTTGGTCTATACATAAACTTTGCATCAAAACAATCTGTCTGCACTTCCACCGAGTTATTCACATCCTAGGAGATTAAGCGCCTAATACAGCAGCCCGCAGCCATGCCTGAACAGCCATCAGTAGAGATAGCATAGCAGTAGTAGCTACTAGTGTTAGCTCCTATCTACAGTGTTCTGTAGTGTTCACTCCTATCTACAGTGTTAGCTCCTATCTACAGTGTTCTGTAGTGTTGACTCCTATCGGTAGTGTTAGCTTATGTCTATAGAAATAGCTACTATCTATATTGTGTTTATCAGTAACACCGCTTAGGATGTTATCAGTAAAGTCAAATATTTTAATATGTTTGAATGAAAGCTGTTTATGTAGTCTGTGTATACATGTAGGCTATAATTAAGTCAGTTTTGCTGATTGTATAAGTTAATACAACAGTATTTGAAGGGATGAGGCTTACGTATTCATATAATAACAAGAGTCAGCGGAAGCCACATGTTATGCGACTAGTATAGACTGGCCACATAACAGAGAAAACTCCACACAGATACATTACTAATGCCACAGGGGGACACTTTGGTTAAGTTAGCTAATACTTGTAGCAACCTCCGCTGCCGGATGCACGTATCTAATCATACACCGTGCTGATAGCTGGGGCGGGCTGAAGAAGCTCGTAAACAGCTCGTGGTGAACATAGTTATTCCAACTTCATATATGCAGTACAATGTATGTGTGTTTACTGTACATGTATTTGTTAATAAATGTTTCCGCATTATGAGCGTGTATGTCCATAAACAGGCCACGAGTAGGCCTCATAGTGCAATATGTAGGCCAGCTCCAGATAGAGTTCAGGAGTGACTCACTGTCTAGTGATGGTAATGGTACAAGTAGTCTACACAAGCTAGCTGAAGAGTACAATTAGGCCTACTGAACACATAGAAAGAATCTGACTGATAACAAAGTTGTGTATGTAAAGTTGTGGATGTCTGTTACTTACATGATGTCGCCGTCACAGACCAGAGCGCCATTCACGGCGCTGTTGTCAATCTCCATATCGTACTCCATGGCACAGTAACGTCCTGCAAGTTCGTGGTATAACTCCTACATTCGGAAACGGACTGCTGACGGCGGTCCCGTCCTTGCCACAGACTCAGGCTCGTCTACTTACTGCTCCTCTACAGCCTCAGTAAGCCTGTCGCACCTGTTCAGGTGATATTGGGCCCGTTGCGAGGTAATCACGTGGTGCTTGAATACAGCAAGTCACAAAAAGACGAGCATTCACAACAGCTGATCCCGGAAGCGGCAACCACTGCTACGTAGCTAGCTATGTAGCTCGCGTTAGCAATCTTAATATCTGCCGTGGAATCAACACGCGCGTCTAGACAATCTGCACGTCCCAGTCAGCTGCCAGGCCGCCTGACCGAGTATGATTTCTCACAGGTATACGCATCAACCATATAATCAATGTTTCCTTAACGATTCGATAACCCTTGTCTCACCACGTGCGCGTATTCTTTAGGACTGGAGGAAAACTAGAATAGTCAGAAGCATTTATATGTCATGGAAAGGTCGGGTCGATGTATTAATGGTAAGGTTACCATAAAAACTGCAGTAAATAAGACAAATTAGGCAGTAGTGATTGACCAATTCGTGATGGATGTCACGCTGGAGCTTTACAACTCCGGGGAAACTGTAGAATGCTGGAATCGGGGATTGGAAGTGTGGAGGGGAAAAAGTCATGAAGACGACGAGAGAAAACGCCGCCAGCAAGACATGGGGAATTGAGGAGTGTGGGAACACAGCAAGGTAGTTTACGATATTAAAGTAATGCCAGGCTGAATAACTGATTGAGGACATCAATATTATGATCACACACATTCAGTTATGGACAAGAACTGTGTTAGATACATGTGTAACGTGTGACAATGGCCAACGCCATCTAGTATTGACGGTGAACTTGGGATATGACGTCACTTGCCCCACCCCTGACGAACATGTGGTAATTATTTGAAGAACTGTGACACGTGAAGACAATGTTAAGTAATTGGAAAGAAAAAGTGATCAATTATGTACATTCACATTAAAGAAAGCGCTGGGCCATCTAGTATGATCAACCTTTTGCCATATATCATTGGTCTCGTTGTTTTATAGGGTCAATAAAAAGATGAGTCGAAAAAGAGAATAATGTATATCATTGTAGATTATCTTAATGGCAGAGCCGCAAGGCAAGAAGGCTACGCATGCATATTTTCTATTGTGTATGGGGCGTCTGGTTTCAGCGTTGCTGAGATTTTCTAGGATTTGTTTCTGACCCACGCTGAGATACCAGCATGTATAGCTTACATACATAATGTCACGGTTTACCCAGCAGGGAATTATGAATGCTAACCTTCTAGCATTTGGAAAATGGCAGATTGGGTTGAATACTCCTCATGGTGTGGAGATTGAGCATATCGACCCATCGACCTGGGTACTAAATATGCAACGCAATAAGCAAGACAAGATAATAGATGCATACATGTCCGTGGGACATTAATAGTGGTATCTATACATGATAGTCACGAGCAGAATCTATGCCAAGGTAATGGTAACAACTTGTAGTTCCAGGTAGTTAGTTCTGTATACTAGTCTGCTGGCTAGTATCAGCATTTGAATGTTTATGTTTTAAACAGTCATTGAATCGCCGTAAACATTCATGAAGGCATATATATAGAGACGTCAACACGATCTCACTCTCTTCATTAATTATATTTATACCTGAAATGTGATTAGGACATAATTAGACCGGATGCTACTTCAGTGATGTTCATTATAGTCGTCGTCATTACGGCAGAAAGAAGCGCTGTCTTGATGACGTAATGGCGGATTATGTCATTATTCCACTCCACCTGGGTGTGAACATTACTTCATATAACTACACCACGACAGACACAGGAAGGACGGCAGTCTCCGACTGTAGTGTTGCACGTGATGTGTCAATCACACTTACTGAGGTAATCAATTGTTTCCACTGGAGACGTGTACAATCAAATCAGGTTTCAGTGTCTCCACTTCAGCGAGATTGATCATGCAGGTTTAAATTCATTCAAGTCGCGAAATCCGCGAACACTATGCCGACAGTGTGTACAAAAAATCGAATAACCCCTGCTTGCATGCTTTACGGTGTGTGCAAGTCACCAGTGATTACGAAATGGTCGGCGATTGATAGACTGTAACCTGTTCTTCCATAGGGAGTTGTTCCCCCGATGACTGCGATATCACGAGACTTATCACACAGCCTTCCGCACACAGGAAATAGTTCCCGCAATCATTCAAACACGTCATCGGTGTTCTATGCAGAATGACGTCAGCTCCAGAATTGAACTGACAGATTACCTCGGCTACAGGTAAAGAGGTCATCAGTCAACAATACCGGAAGTTGCATGCGCAGAGCAGGCGTACAACACAAAGCTGAGCAGCATCCAAACTACGAGATGCCACTGTTCACCTATATGATGAATGGTCTGTTAACATGTATGTATTAGAGTGTCACTATACTAGTTATTTGACCTGCAGTCAACTGCCAATGCAGAGCAATCAACACGTGATTCATTAATCGGTGAGGAACTATAACTAGTAGCGTGGGCAATAATTACAACCTGGAATACGCACATACTTCACTAAGAGGTTTACAATGAACAATGTTCACGATCTCGCGCTAAAGCTGAGAGCATGTACTTCAGCCGGAAGTTTATGGGTTGCCTCCCTTGACATATTGTGTATGCAGATTTAATTGATGAACGAGAATAAACGTCAGTGTTACTCATTGCCTATCGTGACACACACACTGACCGTCGTGGACGCACTTGCACTAAGCGAGAATAGTTTCACGAGATGATGATATCGGCAGTGTAGCTATATATACTTGTAGGCGGTCAAAACACTGAACGCGCGTGTTAGTGGGCATACACACGTTTATTTTCACTATCATTTATCATATAAATCAGCTTAGTTCGAGAGGCAGTTGTTGCTAAACTATTCAATCAACATACATTAATTTTACACCCACTTGTATAGAAATGCTAAAATTATTCATATAAACAGAAAACTATGCAGTGAAAGACAAGAAGTGAAAATGAACATAAACTCACAGGGCTGTAAAGGAATGCACCAGGAATTCATCGAACAACTTCACATTGCTAATTCATATACCTTCCTACTATACAGGTGTAGTGATATCAATTTAGATTGCAAAAACACTACATGGAACCCACTTAAAAATACCATTAATTATACTTAACATACAAATATACCAGGGCACAGACAATGGAACGTATGCAACACTTACTTTTTTCTACGGGTTACTTGTAAAATAACTAGTGTACATCGGTCATAACCTCTAGTTAGTAATCTAGCCTTTAGGTGATTATATAGTGTAAATACCTTAGGAAACTCCTACTGTTACTCCATATATGGCGTAAACCCTATAGATAGTTTAACTACTAACATGTATAGAGGAGGAAAGGGGATAGGGGTTTAATTTAAGTTGGCATTGGGCTGAAATATTTTCGTGAAAGGGTTGTCATAACAACACGTGGAACTGAGCAGCTAAGATGAGGCTCTGAGGACTAGGCGGATGATACCGATTAAGGGAAATAACTCTCCTAAATGGAATCAAATGGATGCAAACCACAGAAATCTACTTCTCCCCTAGGACCTTGTCGAATAGAGGAATAGTGAAGATGTCTGTAATTACGTTACGATGCAGATCGCCACGTGCACGGACAACACAAGACAGGGACAAGAAACAGTCGCGGATCAAGAAGGACTAGTCTGTCGTGGATATACACGATAACTGTCGCCAAGTGGTTAGATAGCATAATGGCGAGTTAGTATCGATTTCCATTGAACACAACAGAACGGGTATAATTACACTCAATATGTACAAGAATAACAGTAATAATCTGATGTGCTAGTCTTTCCACTGTGTGATGAGTCGATAAGAAAAAACATGAACAAAGTAAATATCCTCTGTCTAAGACGGATGAAGAGCCATTAAGTATGGTAATAACGTATACAATCGTAGTCGATAATATAAATATAGAAGAGAAAGTATATTGAATTCGAATCTATCACGAGGCGCTGATTAATACAGTATATCTCAATTAAATAATTTATTATTTCAACTGATGATTTATATTAAGAAAATTGAACACTCTAATTATATTAGTGATGCAAATGTATACACATTTGATAATTGTGCAATATTGTGAGCATGTCGACCTTGCAGGTGGGTTTGCCTTTTGGCTCTATGGACATTGGACATCGCATGGTGTTCAAAGCAAACGACATGTACTCCAGTGGGCTGATGTAGTGATGTATAGTGATGTATAGTGATGTAGTTCTGCCATCAACTAATGGTCAATCATTAACAAGGTAATACCGAGCTTCCTGGAAGTCGTAATACGCAGTGATTTGATAAGTATAATATTTCTCGTGTGCGTTGAATTAAACTAATCCACTTGATCTGCAGGTGACAGATGTGGGTCTTAGTTTGATCTCACACTGACTGATACATATCCACTGTAATGCCCGTGGTGGTAGAGGTGGCGCTGGGCCTTGGTGGTACAGCTATAAGTTAGAAGACGTGGTGGTACGTAAGGTGGATGGGGTGGAATGAAGTCACGTGGAGGTGGAGCAGTACGCCGTGGGTTGGGATGGTGGGACATGCTGATCCAGTAGAGTGAACCACAGCTGGATGAAGCGCTTTCTTAGATGGTTTGCTCTTCAAGCCAGTATTGATAGAAGCGGACTAGAAATTCCTCAAGTAAAATATCCATCAAGAGAAAGCACTATGTTAGTTATCTCTAGATCAATACCAGACTGTATCTGCTTCCAAGACCTCTGCCACTTGCTATGTGGCTGAATTGGTTCCTGTTTTACACGTGACATACCACGTGTTCTCGACGACGTAACTCGAACCAGTCAGTCAGTCAACCAACACCCCCCACCCTTCACCAAACACACACACACACACACACACACATACACACACACACACACACACACACACATACATACACATATATATATATATATATATATATATACACACACATACACACACATACACACACATACACACACACATACACACACACACACATAAACACACACACATATAC
>JAUTBV010141759.1:0-10000 GCA_032361325.1 Lepetodrilus fucensis
TAGCTCTGGTAGTAGTTAGCATTAATTGTAGCTCTGGTAGTAGTTAGCATTAATTGTAGCTCTGGTAGTAGTTAGCATTAATTGTAGCTCTGGTAGTAGTTAGCATTAATTGTAGCTCTGGTAGTAGTTAGCATTAATTGTAGCTCTGGTAGTAGTTAGCATTAATTGTAGCTCTGGTAGTAGTTAGCATTAATTGTAGCTCTGGTAGTAGTTAGCAATAGCTGTAGCTCTGGTAGTAGTTAGCATTAATTGTAGCTCTGGTAGTAGTTAGCATTAATTGTACCTCTGGTAGTAGTTAGCATTAATTGTAGCTCTGGTAGTAGTTAGCATTAAATGTAGCTCTGGTAGTAGTTAGCATTAATTGCTTTAGTAGTAGTAGTTTTAGTTTAAACATATTATTTGACCAAAACTGTCATGGAATTAGGTGAATGCAATGCAGCAGTTTACGAAAGCCGTTCCCTATAAAATACAAAGTATAGAATTAAATAGTATATACAAACATACATGACTACACACATTGGTAAATAATTTGTGAGGAATATACAGTGCAAAATATGGTAATAGTCGTAGTAGTAGGTAGTGGTAGTTGTGGTTGTGGTTGTGGTAGTAGCAGCAGTAGCTGCAACAATCATTCAATACATTCTAGTAGATATATTATTAACTGAACGAGTGATTGAGTTCCATACTAATCTACAGGATTTCAGCGAAATCACATCCAGATGTTTATGAAGAAGAGGAGAGCCAGTAACAACGTGTGTTACCATAAACAATCACGAGTCTTGAACGATACAGATTACCCAATAATATACTAGTAATATCAGCAGTATCATTATTTTAAAGTGTTTACAAATCATTTGATTTTACGTTATTTGGAGTCTAAACCCTGTACACAATATATTTCACTATAGTATTGCATTCTTTTTAAGGAAAACTAAAACTAAAACTTGCAACTTGATTTGTAACAGTTATTTTAGCATGTTCGTATTTAGAGCAAAGAACAAGTAAGTATAAGACGGGCGACGTATGACGTACATGGCTATTCTGTTAGTTAAACACTAGTGAAGTTATCTGCCCACTGTCTTCAGTCGCAGACTGCTCATTTCACATCAAAAGAGAATGTGTCTGTCGTCACTTTCACGAGGGCGTCAATTGTAAGTTTCGGAATGATAACCGGTCTCGATGAAATGAGAACGAGGCTCATGGGAGGAGGCTGTGTGGAGCTTTCGCCTCTACATTGGAAAGCTTCCCACCTAGCCTCATCGATGATATGATTAGCTAAGACCGTCTCCCCCAGTGGTGCTCAGAGCTTGTCAGTGCACGACTTTGATTAATGAGTCCCCCGCAACGGTGTGCCTTTAAAAGGACTGCTCAATTCAACCTCGGCCGCTGAAAGGGTATAGGCGAAGAAGGTTACGGGACTTCGTGGAACTTTCCATGATTTAGAGATAGAAAGGAAAAGACAAGGAGAATTGTCTACATCTTGTAATACGTCACCAATCCAAGACTCGCACACAGAAACCTCATGTAAGTTTTTCTTTTCAATTGTATGTTAGTATCTAAAGATGAATTAAATTAGCGTCTACAGGTATTTGTAGTACACACTTACCTCGTAAAGGTACTTTTTCTTCCAGTGAGCGCAAATATAAGTTTGCTTCCAATGTACGCAATTCATAAAACGTTGGGCTTTTTAAATATAGGATATAGTTTGAAAATCAAATGCATGATAATTGAAAAGTGAAATAACTTTAGTTAGGTATCAAATTATGTTGCTGTAAAGTCGTAGGAGACTTAATATTTGATTAAACCTTTAGCCGTAGGAATTTCAGGTTTTGATGTGGTTGAACACTTAAAGAATATTACTGTCCATTAAGAGAGTTAACACAAGTGAATACTTAGATGATAGAGTTAACACAAGTGAACACTTAGATGATCTTCAATGAAATTCTCCTTAATTTTGAACATTAACTTTGTCCTAAAATGTGCCCTACTGTTTGAATTCATCACAAGATAGTAAAAACGATCGGAAAGTCATCCTACTTATGTGATGCTTAGACGTTTGATGTCTTCTACAATTATTGACACAGGAAACTGATAAGTGTGTAACTTTGCACATTTCTGAGCAACATATCTGAAGCGCTTGCCACATTATGAACGACATATTAGTATTGTACAACATGCGGCGTTTCATCTGAAGAAATAAGGACAACCTAGCCCCCACACTGAGACCGTTATACCAAGTATTTGAATAGCATCACACGAAATAGCGGAAGCCTATGAAGTACGTATTTTAGTGAGGCGTGTTAAATACATACTCAGCTAAATACTGCTACTCTTCACAGATATTGATAGTCCACTCACTGTAGTAAGTGGTACGAGTTAGCCCGCAAGCATATTTAAGTTTACAGGAGATGGCTCGAAATTAAAATACATACCGTGTCATTAATACGGTTAATATAGAGTAATACCTCAAATGTATTAATTAAGTAAACTAACATACTTTTTCCTTCAGAAGAGGATATATTTCAAGTTATGACAAGTGTATAACCAACTACTCAACAGTAGTTCACCAGCTATAATAATTAATGTTCTCTAACAGACTGTTTATATGAATAGTTTCTATGCAATACAAGTTCTACATTGCATTACTATGTTAGTTCCCATACAGTTTGCTATCTATCATCCTGTAGTAATAGAAACGTGGACATTAGATAAATAACCAAGTATCTCAAAACTGAAAATATATATAATTTTCATAACATACAAATCCAGTAAAACATAAGAGCCTGCTGTCTTTGCAATTACCGGGTATTTGACGTCATTACCGTTCTTTGAGGTAACTCGATCTCGTATAACCAGGGTGGTTTGGTATCACTACAAGATGAGTCAATTTCATAGAACTATAAGTTAACATAGGCATATATTCTTAGAGAAGTTAGGTCCATATAACTAGAGTTGGTCCATATATGAATAGGAGTTTGATCCATATACATTAACTAGAGGAGGCCCATATGGCTAGATTAGTTTGGTCCATATAACTAGTAGAGGTGTGAGGTCCAACTAGCTAGTGGTTAGTAATTAGTGGTTAGGTCCATATAACTATAGGAATTAGATCCATGTAACAAGAGGTGTTAGGTCCAAATAACTAGAATAGTTTGGTCCATATAACTAGAGTAGA
This sequence comes from Lepetodrilus fucensis, assembly GCA_032361325.1. NCBI lineage: Eukaryota > Metazoa > Mollusca > Gastropoda > Lepetellida > Lepetodrilidae > Lepetodrilus > Lepetodrilus fucensis. The sequence continues at coordinate 3,176 of JAUTBV010141759.1, forward strand.
TAAATTATAATAGCTACAGAAGTTATGGCTATATAACAAGAAGATATAGGTCCATATAACTAGAGGGGTTATGTCAAAATAACTAAAATAGTTTGGTTCATATAACTAGAGTACTACCTTAAGATATGTTAGAATAGCTACAGACGTTTTGGCTATATAACTAGAATATATAGGTCCATATAACTAGATGAGTTACGGCCAGTGGCTCAGTCACATATGTAACGGCAACAGTACATCCTGTACACCGGTAGAAACACCTATAAAAATAATGTTTCCAAACACAATTCATCCCCCTTATCCCATAGTAATCATACACAATCAATACCCGACCGCGGAGATCAGAGCAAAGACAGACTACAACAAACAACAGTCTGTCCCAGGACGCTAGTGCCGGACAGCAACGGGTATTTCATTGCAATGAATGTACGCGACTAAATCTGTCAGTATTACTGTAATGGTATTACAAATTGGGCTTTGTCAGATGAAGACAGATATAATAGCGTCCCTCGTCTGGACACAGCACAGAGTAAATAATAATAGTGGTAAAGAAGCTAACACACAGAAGGGGCTTCGGAAAGAGATATACTAGTATACGTCTGTATTTTGTTGTAAACTGATATACTTCATAGACGATCTCTAGTCTTGCTGTTTTGGTTACCATGTCCTGGTAACAATTATTCCTGTAGAATGATAAGAGTTGCCGTAATACTAGTGGAAGCTGGTGGTTATGTTTTAGAGCATCTTGAATGTTTAGGAAAGTGTGTTTAGCTATCGCATGACAGTGAAACATAATGTGAATACAATTTGTACATGCACAATCTGATAATACCAGTGGGAAAGGAATGATTGCCAAAGGATAAAGGTACCAGAAATAAAATATTTAATACTAGCATATTTAGTTAAGAAGTTCATAGTAACGAATGTTACATGTTGGTCAATGGTTCTTACTTGGTGCATTAATGATGGTATGGTTAATTTTATTGAACATTCCACTTCGTTCCTTTGTGGTAATATAATACAAGACAATCAAGCACAATAATATAGGTTACATTTTCCATCTGATGACAAGGTAACAAAATGATGCGATCGTTATGCTGGCCTCACAATAGCGATTTCCGTCGCGGCTGCAAAATCGGCCACGGAAAATCGCACGTGTGCGGTGGACGGCGACTGCGATTTTTAGTCTCACGGATCCATCGCACAATATCCATGTTTTAATATTTGGAGCACCGCACACGAGGCGATCAAAATCCGACGCAAATCGGGGACTGAAATTGCTAGAGTGCGGCCAGCATTAGTAGTGAAAGTATGATTTTGTAGGGGAGGTTGATGAAATCTATGTATTTGATTATTTGTGACTTTTGTCCTAGGCGAAATGACTTTTGCACTTATGCAACATTTTGGGCTACACACGAAAAAGAAATCACTTTGTAAGCAATAAAGCAAAATGAAGAAAGGCTAAATGTAACTATGTTTTTATTACATGGGGATCGTGCTCTTACGAGAGCGCTGTGGTCTCAGTGGATATGAGAGCTTTGAGAAACGATACCCTGGAGTAAGCAAAATTCCATGCACTTTTAATACAAACGTAATATTTGCATACAGTTACTATACCCCTCCTTCCATAGTGATGTATATAAATTTGAAAACGGGACCCCAGTTGGATTTGGCCTCTTCCAACCGTTCACCCCCTCTCTCCTTGTCACATACAACGATGGCATATTACATAGATGTTCAAGATTGATAGTTGTTCGTAATGTTAACATAAACTCACAAGTTATTAAAATAAAGTATGTGTGCGTGTATGATATGTTAATATATTATGCAAACATTCGTTCTGAAAGTACATTTTTATTTTTTAAATAAAATATCACAAAGTCTAATTGGCAGCGTTGGTATTCACATACAACAATGGTTACATGTCTTAATTTGATATTGATACTTTCACATATTAAAACAACATTCTGTACTGAATCGATCAGTTCAGTACCGGAAGGATTGGTTTACAAGTGATTTTAAAAAAAATATATCAGAACAATTGAATGGCTGATTAGCCATTGAGGTAGGTATATGTCAATGACTAATAATTAATAGATTCAGTTTACTAATAGAACACACCATATGATCAGAGAACGCGACGCTATCACACATATTGACAATATATTAATTATTGGTCTATGCAGTAGTGTACATAAACTGTCGGCATGTGCATTGTCGTTCAGCCATGGAGACTAGCCCCGTTCTTTGCAATTAAGAACCACCAACTTATCAAATTAAAAAACCCAACTATAAGACATTTTTTTCTCTTCAAGCATGTTAAGACTAAATATTTTTGCGCAGACAATTGCTGGAAAATGGCGCTATATAAACCACTTAACTTAACTTAATTAAACAACGATGACGTTGAACCATAGCTTTCACTTGAATTATTGATTTCGGCATAATTTGTGATTAGATAATAATAAATAAAATAAAAATAATAATAATAATAATAATAACAATGGCCATTTATACCGCGACATATCCACCCACTGATGCATGCTCATAGCGCTACATAATATATACATATTAATTTAAAACTAAATACATTAATATACATGGATATACAAGAGATAGAGTCAATAATAATAATTTGTGATCAGATGAAGTGCTTCAAGAAAACCTACAAAATTACTACTGAGTACCGATTATACCCCGATTGTGTTTTGATGGTATCGTATCCTGGAGATTGTTAGTACCATATTAGGAGATGTCCATGTGAAAATACGGTAGTTTACATATAATACTAGTTTTACCTTCCAATTTAATTCAGTATTAAACACATTGCATGGAAATAGGGGTACTTTATTATGTATAATTGTGTTTTAATAATGCATTATATAATATATTATAAAGAAATAAATAGAAAAACAATATGTTTTACTTTTCCGCAAAAAAATGGCACTTTTGTGGGAAAGCAGTATGATTTGACCTACAGACAAGAACGGCTCTCTCACTCCCATGCTTCAGGTAGGTCAGCTGATGTAAAGCTGACCTCTTAATGGTCAATCTCGGCAACATCTCTCAACATTAATTACTTTGCATTTATTTCAGCAACATGTTGGGATGCATGTTGCCGAACGTTTTGCCCTGTATACACTATCAACATTTCGGAAACATGGTGTCGGATTAAAAATGTTGGTGAAATTTTGTCGAAATGTTGATAGTGTACACAAGGCTTTGTACATGCGTCTGGGCTAAAACTAAAATTGCAGGAATGTCTTTTGGTAATGTATCTAGTGTTTATGAAAAGCGTGTACTATCCCTTGCGTCTAAAATTGTCAATGACCCCATCCATATTTTAAATTCTGAATACATATATACTTTTACCATCTGGTCGACGTTACCTTGTTCCAAACTTAAAATCCAATCAGGCAAAACATTATTTTATTCACAGAAGCATAACTATTTAAACTATGTCCTGTAACCATTAAGTTGTTTCAAAATTATGTTATGAAATACTTTCTGCTTGCTACTCTCCCTCCGTTAAGTCTTTATATTATAAATATATCTTTCAGTAAAGTCAATCCTACGTGCAAAATACAATCAAAAATGAATAGTCTTGCTATCCATTATAACAATAGTAGTTTGATATAATTATTGCGACAGCTACTGAAATAATACAAGTGAAGAAATATACTACTTTCAGTGCGTGAACTGTAGATTAGGACAAATTAAATGTATATGACAGTTTATCAATATTATAGTGTGAAGCCACGTGACACATCCGTGGATACATCTGATGAGAGTTTCTTTTATAAAGATAACATGGTTACCTCTAAAAATAGTATGGCTTGGCATACATGTAGCATTCGTGACCAACGCAGAAGTTCTGCTATTAACCTGGAGCTAACACTTAATAAATATGGAAACTATTATACAAAGTAAGCGAACCATACAATATTATAAAACAATGCTTGCAGTAAACTGTTCTCAAGAATACACGAAATACTAGTAAGCATATAATATATATTTGCCCTTGGTATGTTATGTAATCGTATAAGTATTCAGTAAATATACTTCTTGGGTCTGTATTTCACATATATTCGTACTCCGATGTAATTGAAAACATTTTCCATTTTCCATTTCTGTGTATGATTCGTAATATGGCAAGTACTAACATTCAATTTTAGTGAATTCATCATTTAAAATAAAGATATATAGACATGTCTGTGGTTTTCCAAATGTGTCCAATACTCCAGATAAAAATCGTTATTGCCTGTTTAACCAAGAAGACACCGTATTGCAAGACACACTCTCACAAACTCGATTGAAGTCATACATTGAAAATAGCTTGAAAGGAGTATAAACATAGCCTACTACAAATTTACTAAAGAAACACTCACGTTCGAAGCGTATATATATATACCTCACCTAAGAAGTGACAGTGTCCATACTAAAGCGTAGATCTGTAGCAATAATCTACCAATAGAGAAGTCTAGTGCCAGGTTATAGCACGTTCCCAGAGAACATGGACCTTGGTTTTTGTGTTACTCCCCTTGTTGGAGAAGATGAATTCTGTTACCTTTCTAAACGTAAAACGTCTACATTCTACCCATCAGCTGGTGCCCGTTGCACGACGCTCTTGTAGTGCTACAATAGTTGTAACTGGGCTCCCGCCACAAGAGAAAGCGTTGACGTTACAATAGTTGTAGCCTACAAGAGCGTCGTGCAACGGGTACCAGGAACAGTACAGACCGGAACCTTTATTCATTCACTTTCCAAATATCTATTACAAAAAGGAACATAGCAATTGAGGACATGGCTTTGCAAGGATCACATACATAGATCACTAGCTATCTGACAATTTTGAAATAACCTTAAGGTAGTAAGTCATACACTGTTGAGAGCATTAGTACCATAATTGTAGCTGTTTAAGCGTATCATTCACGTATTTATTGCAGGCATTTTAACCACACTTGTAGCGTATTTGCAATCTGACACGGATTCTTGTGTTCTCTTTCCATTTCTTTAGTATTAAAATATACTTCAAATTTTTCGAATATACGTATCTGGTACCACGGTTAAGAACTAACAGAAACAGAAGCTGAAACTGAAATCTATCAAGTGTAAGTGATTAATTCCGAGCAATTATTGCATGGTATGTCAGTTTTTAATGCACCTCATTTAGGAATGGTAAATATGTATTTACTCTTTCAAATACACCAATACACATTTCGTATATATATACGTATGTCGAAATGCTTACTTTTAGGAAATAGCATTGCTCCAATGCTACATGTAATACGAAGTTTATTCTTTTGATCTTTCCAAATGTAAACTCGCCACCTTTCTCGAATGATAGATAGACATGCATGTACTAGTGTGTCAAAAGTTATATATATATATATATTTATTTATATATAGCAAATAGGAAAACATACCAGCTTACTTGTTCAGTGTAGGATATTGGATAAACTTTGACAGCACTCGAGGGAATTTGCTTGGCAAACTGTCAAGCTTTGATTAAAGTGCATGTATTGTGTTTCATTTCCATCCAATTTTGTTTTCAAGTTAAATACGCCTTACGTTATAATCAGTTATTACCAGTTAATGTCCATGCACATGCGTTCAGGAATTCATCAATAAGACTCGACTGTCAATATTTACCTTGACCAAGCATCAAGTACTCTCTATATTACACTATTAACTAATGATGTCTGTTGGCCGGTTTGCATTATACACAATACAGGAATCAGACACTTGAGAAATCTTCTATAAGTCAGTCACAGGCTTCAATGTGTCACTTTTCTTCATCTATCTAATTACGTTATATTTTTGCATTGACTCAATCCTGGCCATAGGCTGTGGTTACAAAGAAACATTTCCTGATATCGTTCTGTGCCTGTGTTTTCATTGTGGAAGATCGGATCACACTCGTCTCTGTACGTTAGGCCATTGCTTACGCGGTTCACGAGTCGTATGGGTTTTAGCAGGCTTTGGTATATGACTGGAAGACCAGATGGCCCATCTGTATTGTTTCATTTGTTTCAGAAATCAATCTCTTGGTGTTGGCCATGAACTCACAGGTGTTAGACTAGGGTGTCTGTCGTATATCCGTTTTCTTCATATGACTGTTGAAACTCTGGTCGGTTGTTGGTAGTCGTACCGAAATGCTAGTTCCGCTTGCTGATGGAGATTGTGTTGTCTATTTGTATACTTATTTGTTTGAATGGTTTTGTTGATTGATGTAGCAGTAAAGTGATTCCAATATTCTAACCTATTTACAATGTCTGATAATAATCTGTTTACAAATATATAATTCGATGTAAATTATACTGTCAATAGCATTTTGGACTCCAGAAATGTAAAGAGAGCTTGATTATTATAATGTATCGTGTAAAAATGCAATTTGAGGTAGTCGCATGGCTAACCATCATCGAAACCCCGGCCATCATGACTACACTTTAAATCTCCGAGATTAAGTGTAGTCATAATGACCGGGGTTTCCAAGATGATTGCTAGCACGTCAGTATAAAATGTTGGTTTTAGGATCAAGAATCAGTTACTGTATGGTTTATTCTTCAGACATAACCTGCGACAGTTAACCCTATATCTGTATTATGTTGTGCAAGTTGATATTTTATTAATGTACAAGAGCACCGTTTCGTGAAGCTTCTGTGTACACTGAAATATATGATAGCCCTCTCGTGGTGATTAGCGGTATCCAGTTAGGTACGAGTGTTATGATCTCTTAGACGTTTAGTGAATACGAGAACTGTACTAATCTACTATTCTCAAAGTAGAGGTCTACATCCCTAAAAATGTATTATAAGCACTCGTTTA
>JAUTBV010141770.1:0-11273 GCA_032361325.1 Lepetodrilus fucensis
TGAATTATTGCGCTAGTGATTCGGTTCTAAAATCAGAGGTGTTTCAATCGCGAATAGACACCCTCTGATTTCGTGGGTGTGGCACTTTTTGACCAATCGCTGTAGGGTATTCACGCAAGTCATGTTAGAATCATTTATAATGAAGGTTATAAATTTCACCTGCATCCATTACATAAATGTATTAAAGATTTTATTTATACTGAACAAAAATAAATACAATTATATAGTTTTTTTTATTTGTTTAAAATTAAATCTGTAATACGTTTGTAGCCGGGTGTGATATAAGATGCTCCTACCGGTCTCGGTCAGCGGGGTTACCCCTTTGGCTCAGTCTTTGGAGCGTTGGACTCACAATCCAGCAAATCGGGTTCGAATCCCAGGGTTATCGGCATGATCCTCTGTTTCATGTTTATTAAATGTATTCAGGTGAAATCTATTACGTTCAGTCAACATTGATATTTTAAAAAAAATCATAATAATATTTGTCCCTAATAAAATCAATAAAAACATTTAAGGCTCGTCCACATTATAACATTTGTCTGACAAAGTCAACTTCATTTCAGTTCCGAACAGTCAGTCCAATTGTCGCTGTTGGCAGTTGATGGCGGTGGCGGTCGGAGTTACTCCCCCTGCCAACACCCGCGTGTACAAATACCTGCACGTCCATCTCAAGAAGTGTTCGCTGGACACGACGTCCGAAGAGGGAAAATACGCCCGCTTCTGCTTCAAGGTGATCTTTCTTTCTCAAATCCTCTAAAACACAAGGGCGACACTTCCTTATACACTACTGGCATTAGACAATTAGGGTATCTTGATGTTGATTATACTCATATCTTTGAATAAAAATGGAATGGCCATTGCTTGAGCCAATGAGATCATCATTCAAAAATACAGTCATCGAGTCCCTGGATCTCCATGATGTCTCTCAATGCTGTCGTCGCAAATGGGTGAAAAATTCCCGCAGCGACGTTAAACTCCATATTAACTCACTCACTCTCTCAATGCTGACTTTCTTCGTATTAGATCTCACATTTCATTTCGACTATGATATGAGAAAGATGGTATATTTTCACAAAGCTCTTTCATCCACTATGAGACCATAATGCTCTCGTAAGTGTACAATCCCTATGTAGTAGATTGAGCTTCATGAAGCGATTCTCAGGCTTACAAAACAAACTTACTGATAAAATTATTTGTTCATACATGTTAAGATCCTGTCCAGAAATGCAGATACAAAGAGGAGAAAGTTCCCGCCTTCCAGGAAAGAAATTGACTGTGTCGTGCAAAGGTAAGAGTACTGGATAGATTTTCCCAGAAAATTGTCAGTTAATGTAAAAACACAACTTTGTCATTTGTACATTTTTTGTCATTGTTTGTTCAGAGAAATCTACAGCAGCATGCTACAGTGCACCCTCGCTATAACGCCCTTCAATGCACCGCGGATGTTCCTAAATATATTATGCACAGTGCTTATATAGTCCTTTATTTATTTGGCACATGTAATGGAAAAAAATGATTACTTGCATTATGAGTTTTCACTTTCCAAATATGACATCATCGGAATTTAACTTGTCAGAAAGCTCATGGAAATGTATCGTTTTCCGTTTTCCAGGAAACCAATCATGGAAGTCATCTACTTTGTGAACGGTGAACACCGGGTGATAGAGTTCGACTCCGCTGCTTCCTGTGGAGAGGTAGGTCAGAGGTCAAGGACACCTGGTCAAGAGTCTCTCAGACAATTTAAGAATTATTTTGTTTGTTCAAGCTGTCCTCTACAGTATAGATTCTGTGCACATTTTTCAAACTGGGTTATTTGTCTTTCCAGGTAACCAAGATGATAAAGGCGAAGATTGGAATGCGATCAGATGCTGAAGGATTCGCCATGTACGAAACTATGGGAGGGACAGGTACAATATAATACTTTCTGTTCACCTTGTATTTCGGTTTATGTTAGACAAATCAATGTCGCATAATGAACTGAATTTAATTACTGTAAAGCATTAAATTAATGCGAGCAGAATATTAATGCGAAAAATGCGACCGCCGTATTGTCACATTTAATTGCTGCGCGTTATAGGTAAGACTTGGAGAAAAACATGTATGGAGACATGACCGTTCGCATTTTATTGGTGTCGCATTTATGTCTAAAATCTAATTAGACATAAATAGTTGTCACTTCTTCCTGTGTTACAGCGCGCGGTATGACTGGAGACGAGAGACTGTCAGACACGCTCAGTAAGTGGGAGAGACTGTCTCAGAGTGGCGCCATGAGGAACCACAAGATCGTCTTCAAAGTAAGTATAGGTCTAGCTGTAGTGTGGGCTCACCATAGGCCTTGTTTGATTTGAACCCTAATGTCGTGTCGAGTCCAATAAATTCAAATCAAACACTGCCATGTACAAGATATCATAAGATCTTGGTTATGTAAAGTTGCAGCATTGCTGGAAAACAAGTTATAATTTCAATTGAAATGTGACCTCGCTGTTCTGCTTCCAGAAACGGTTGTTCATCGACCCCTACATGAACTCCGGTGACCCCGTGGAATGTGGACTCGTGTTCCACCAGCTGATGGAGGACGTGTACGAACAGCGACTTCCGCTGTCAACGCAGGATGCTGTAAGTCGTCCTCTCTGTCCTTCCACTCTGTCCACAGATGGTAGATTCATAATGCCTGTTCATGATAGGATGTGCTGTCTGTAGTGTGACAATGCAGTTATCATCCTTGGTCTGTCAGTACCAGCCAGTGCTTGCAGGTTTACTGCAACATTCAGCGCTACAGATGTTGCTGGTTTCCTCCTGCTGTAACTCTTTCCATGCTGAAGGCAACCGCAAATGCCCAAAAGAGCTATACATGTGCCTAATCCAGCAGGGAGAGGGTTAAACAGACAAGCTGTGATATAAGTGAAAGAATAATTAAAGCGTCTCAACCCCAAATACAAATATTTTAAAAATAAAATAAATAAATAATGCCTGCCTGTAAGAATAGGCCTATTCTCTAAAGCAAGGCTAGTATATGGCAAAATTTAAATATTAAAAATATGATATGTACAGACTTGTGAAAGTTATGGTCTTGTTATTTACTATGGGTGAAAACTGTTTTAGGTGAAGTTGTGCGCCCTGAAGATCCAGTCAGAGATTGAGGACATGAAAGCTGGGGAGATAGACTACAGGTAAGACAATGACAGCTTGGGTTGTATACTCCCCAGAAGGTTGAGAATGAAACTGAGTGCACACTGATCCATCGTCTACAATAATAATGTAGCGTTATTCACAGGCTTCAAGGGTGGATGAAAGAATCTTGAAAGCAGATCCAAACCCAATTTTAAAATAATAAAAAAGTTTAAAAAATCAGGGTTAGAAAAAACATTTTTGATTTGTCATTTTCTGACTCTTCAAGACTTGAATTGAGGAGACTCTGGTTCTTCATTCAGTCCAATGTTTCATGTTTCAGTTCCGTGGTGCGGATTCTTCCACCGAACGTGCGGAACTCTATGAGGATGGAGGACATCTCCACGACTCACAAGACCGTCCTGGATATGAGTCCTCAGAGTGCGGTCCTGTCCTTCATTGAGGTCCTCAAGTCCTGGAACCTGTTCGGAGCAACCATCTTTGAAGTTGGAGTAAGCGGGATATTGTATTGTTCATGCTGGCTTCTGATATATCCCAATGATGTTTAACTAAAATGTTTCTAAAATACTTCTTAAGAAATGTTTGTGATCCTGGACATTGTCTCAATTAGCTCAAATGTCATGATAGGATGCACTGTCTGTACAGTGGCAATACAGTTATCATCCTTGGTCTTGTCAGTACTAGCTGTTGCTTGCAGGTTTACTGCAACATTCATCACCACTGGTGTTGCAGGTTTCCTCTTGCCCTAAACTAATAAGCCATGATAAAAGTCAAAGAATCTAGAAAGCAACTCGTTTAGAGTTTCTTTCTAGATTTAAAAAGCAATAATAACTAAATTTAAAAAGCAATAATAACTAAATTTACCGTAGTGTCACCAATGTAGTTTATATAATGCTCGATAATTAAAAGCATAGTTTAAACTGATAATTGGAAAGAATAAATTACATTTGTATTATTCTCTTATTTCAGCAAACCTACACCACTGTGATGCCCAAGACAATGCTGTTAGCTGTACACCAAGGAGGGATACACATTCTGGAGTGCAAGACATATGTAAGTCTGCTATGTGTGTTCTGTCTGAATTATATACTGCAATTTTCCAGTTTGCTTGTGTTTGCTTCGGGGCCAGCTAATTTTCAGCAGGACCAGTAGAAATGAAAATTTGCTGGCCCGGTTAGTCAGTGGCCATAACACTTACTGTAAATCACGAAATTAATGCGTCACTAATTTAATGCGGCCTCTAGATTTTAGACGTAAATGCGACACCAATAAAATGCGAACGGTCATGTCTCCATACATGTTTTTCACCAGTACTTACCTTTAATGCGCAGCAATTAAATGCGACAATACGTCGGTCGCATTTTTCGCATTAATATTCTGCTCGCATTAATTTCATGATTTACAGTAATTGTCTGAGTCGATCATCAGATGTTAGAAGCAAAGGTCGCACATTTAACCTTCTCCATGCTGGATGCAACCGGAGGTGCCCTAAAGAGCAGTGCTTGTGCGTAATCCAGCAGGGAGAGGGTTCATCCTGCCCCTGGGAATTCCATGATTGTAGAAGTATGACTGTACTATTTTCATTATGGATTGATTGTACTTGAATGCGGTTGCTTCTGTTTCAGAATGTGCTGGCAGCGTATTCCTACCCAGAGATCGTTCATTCCAGTCCCGCCATCAAGAGCATAATGATTGTGATCGGACACGTGGCCAAGGGAACAAAGTTCATGTTTAACACCAATCAGGTACGCTTTTTTTAACTATTGGAAAATGCATATCTAAGCTCAGCTTTGCTAGTTTTTCCTGCACACACCATCATATTGTTTTATCTTAGTTTCTTTTAATCCCTGGCTTACATTATTTGTATTATTGTTATTTTTATTATTATTTTTTATTTTTTTTATTTTGTTTTAAATTTCCTTTATTTTCCATTATTTGTATTATATTCTGCCAACAGTGTACCCATCATTAGGATATTATTATAATAAACAGCATTGGAACAAGCCATATAAACCAGCATTAACCCTCTCCATGCTGAAGGCAACCAGAAATGTACATATGCCTAAACCAGCAGGGAGAGGATACCACAAGTAAAACTTAAAGTTGACCCTAAATATCTCCACTGACTAGTCAAAATACCAAATTAGGTTTATTTTTATTTTCGACCTCCTGACCCAGAACTATCATATATAAATCTGTAAACCATAGACTCAAATAACAATGGTCTTATTTGAATCCTAATTATGTCTAGTAGATTTTAGATGCAAGTTTTCATCCCTGTGACTAGTAATGTAATATTGACCCTCTCCATGCTGGGGTCAACCAGATATGCCCTAAAGAGCGGTACTTGTGCTTAATCCATTAGGGAGAGGGTTAAGGAACAGACTATCCTCGTCGTATATGGGTGAAAGATTCCCACAGCGACATTAAGCAAGAAATCACTCACTTATGCCATGTTTGGTATGTATAGCTTGCTGTTGTTGTGTCTGGCAGGCCACTCAGATCGCTCACCTGATGAAGGACTACGTTGAGGAGCTTCAGGCGCGAGGAATGCTGATCCACAGCGAGGCGACGCACCGCATGTCCTGCGCCATCGACCTGGACGAGACTGCCCTGCAGAGGAACATCTTCGTGCAGCACCATTGACGACCCGGACCTGCAACAGCTACGGGAACTTGCAGTGGAACCCCTCTGTGCAATGTCTTTGAAGATATGGCCAAGCAACAGTAGAATGAAACAGAACACAGCTATAGGATTCATTGGAACATCTTTGGGCAATGTCTTTAAAGATATGGCCAAGCAACAGATGTATGATGCAGTAGAAGATATCCTTTTGCTAGCATCTCTGAAGACAATTTCCCAATATCAGATATTGGCTGAAGTAATAGTGATCTTTGAAGGACACTTTGCTGGGTTGTTGTCGAACAACAGATGCGGGATACAGCATCATGGTTTTTAAAGGATTTCCTGGAGATGTTGCCCAGACAGGAAGTGACATTGTGGTCTTTGTACAGCATCACTGAGAACAACATTTCTTTTGAAGGACACTTTGCTGGGTTGTTGTGGAACAACAGTCTTTGAAGAATACTTTGCTGGGTTGTTGTGGAACAACAGTCTTTGAATGACATTTTACTGGGGTGTTGTCGAACAACAGTCTTTCAATACTTGGTGTGGTGTTGTCGTCGAACAGGAAAGTTTGCTGAAGATAGGATGTGACGTTGTTGTCTTTGTACAATCTCAATGAGAACAACGTGACTCAACTCCAGTATTAGGATGCAATCTCACAGTTTTTGTTCTGAAGGACACTTTGCTCTCAAGGATTGTCAGCAACAGACACAGAACACAGCCACGTGCTTATGGTACAGGAATGCTGAAAACACAACACAGGATGCAGTGTTGTGCTGAATGCTACACAGTACAATGACACAGTTCTGAGTACTTCACCCAATGAGGTGTTCCTTGCAGCATGACAGTCACTATTGTACAGATCAGTGTGTGAGTATGTGTGAGAGAGAGAGAGAGAATGTGAGTGTGAACGTGTTCTACATATTGTCATAATGAATCACTGGATGCAAGGTTGACTTTTTAGTCTTTGTCTTTCCACAAAGATGTCTGAGAAGAATATTTTCAGTGCCCAACTGCAACAACTGAACAAGTGTGTTGTGTGTTAATTGCTAAGGTGCCTGCAATTTGCTATCTTGTATCACATGTCTTGGATGTAGCTGATGTCAGTGGTGTTCTACGCACAGGATCAGATTGCTAAGAGCTTGAATAATACGCCGGCATTGATCACTGTCAGTTGTTTTCGGAGTACATTGGAGGAGGTTCTGATGTTCCTTGGGCTGGATACATGATTATGAAAAGGAGTCAGTTTCACTTTAAGATATATATGTACATGTTTCGGTGAGAGGATTGTGAGTTCAGATAGAGGAATGTATTAGCTTTCACTTGTTGCAGTATTAAAGACTAAAGACGTGAATGTCAAAAGGTAATGTGCAAGTCCTACCCTTCACCTCAAGCTTGTATGTGTCACTGATATTTCCCTGTACTAATGTGTCACTGATGTTTCCCCGTACTAATGTGTCACTGATGTTTCCCCGTACTAACGTGTCACTGATATTTCCCCGTACTAACGTGTCACTGATGTTTCCCTGTACCAATGTGTCACTGATGTTTCCCTGTACTAATATGTGTCACTGATGTTTCCCTGTACATACCCAGGTAATTATTTTAGTTGATCTGTCTGACAATCTACCAGGTACATGATACGACACTGTGCATGTCCATCCCTGAGAAAGTAATGAGGAAAGGCATCATCGGGTGTTTTCATTTCTATGATATGTCCACGATATTTGGTCTAGGACTGCTCAGGGTTTACATCGAGAAATGCTCACTGTTGCTAACTAAGTTGATCAGGCACCATCTTCCTGAAGCTATTGTATGCGTAACAACATATGCGTAACAACGTATGCGTATGCGTAACAACATTGTTAAGAATTCAAGGAAGCTGACACAAGGGTGAAATATTTCTGCTGCAACGAAAAACACTAATTCAATCACTTCAGCAAGGAAAATATAATGTTCGGAATCGTCAACATTTTCATCCACGACGTCATTAGGTATAATATTTTATAAGATAGCTTCAGGAAATATGACCTCAGAACCATTAATAATTAAGTCTACATATTTCAGTAATTAATCTATTTTATTATTTCCCACATCTGATTTGGTATATATATATCACCTCCTGTCGTGTTTACATTTTGAGAATTCAGGTTTAAACCTCGTACTGGATTGATGTTTTCATAAAATGAATCCTGTCATTAACAAATAGGATTGACATAAAAAAGGCTTTGATCACTTTTAGCGTATGAATTTTAATAAGAACTTTAACAAAGCTGATTACTATATGTTACATGCAACATTGGGTATTTCTCATCCTCTGAAATATTCCAGGAATGCCAAGTGTACTTATACTATTAACAATAGATCAGGGATGTATGACGTATTCAGTGGATACATCTCAGCACTATCTCCACATTTGTCACCGAACCACCGCTCCATGTAAAGTACTCAGACATAATGGCGAGCAAATACTTCCTGAGTCGGCGTAATCACGGATCAACGATCGCAGTCTGAGGTTTGACAGCTGGTTATCAATCATCTATAGAGCCTTGACCCTGGTGACGATTGTCTATTCTTTCCTTCTCGTCACTAACAGCTACTGCAAACGTTTCTAGGGGCAGTGGGTCAGATCGTAGGATAGCCGCGTGACCAAGAATATTGGGCAACGGTCATTATGGGTATAATCGTCGCAAATTGGTGGAAAATTCCCACAGCAATGTTAAACTCCATAATCACTCGCACAATGTGTGGGTCTGTCTTGAAAATCTTCATGAAGCATTTTTAAAATGTCATGGGACAGTTTTCACCGAACATAATAATAATAATAATAATAATAATAATAATAACAAATAATGTTCATATGTATATGGTGCCACATCCACACTTGAAAGCATGCTCATAGCTGTACATATGAAAAGCTCTGCATGATAACTTTTACTTCAGGGAACATTGTTCTTTGGTCCAATTGTCAGGGAGCATCTCAACATGTCTGTTGGACAATTTTCAGGGAGCATCTCAAAACATCTGCTGACATAGATTAAAAGAAAAGGAAGTCAGATCTAGAACCAAACATTCACCCACTCAACACCACCCCACCCCACCCCACCCTATTCCACTCCATCTAAGTTAATATACTACTAGTGGACAACCATTTCACATGAACCATTGTGTTACGTTTAGTTAACAGGAATAAAATTATAATAAATAATGTTTGTATATATTTTATTACCCTGGTTATTTCTACTCGTCATCCTATAGGTAGGTTACCAGTCATCCTATAGGTAGGTTACCAATGGTTACATGTTTAGTTACCTGAGGTCAAAGTTACTAATGGATGGTGTAGATCAACAATCTTTGGTAAAATCAGTAGCTATTGTTCATTGTAGTAGCTAGTAGTGTTCACTGTACTGAAAAGTGACTCAGCATTGTGTCTTATAAGGACAAAGGAAGAAAACCTTTTGTGTTCATATATTTGTGCAGAGAGTGTATCAAAACCCCTCTGGCTGGTTATCTTCAGATTATTATTACATCATGTGAGACTATATGCAAACATACTGATTGATGTTTTCATGAAAGGTTCGAAACCACCTTGCATCTTTCTTGCAAGTCTAGGATTGCATGAACTGATACTGTCCTTTGTGGGTGATCCAAACATGCATTTATTATTTTCAAATAGAACTGTGTATATTTTATTTATTTTTTATTCATTTACATGAATTTTTATCCGAAGAAGAAACAACTGATTATCCATTTTCTGAGGTACTTCAGTTTCCAAATCCAGTCCTGCAGATACAAGGTATCGGATTCAGCATATTATGTATCTGTATATATGTATGTAACTGTGATACTGTGTGACCATTGTGTATATGTCATGTAAACATAATCAATCATTCAATGTACATGTACATGAAAAGTTAGGATGCTAGTTGACAAAGACCATGAATTGAAAACGTCATGTTTTCTTCACATTTATCACGTTTTATTTATTATCCAATATTAATATATATATATAACCTTGTACATTTATCTGTAAATTTGTTTGGGTATACGTATACGTATATCGTGTAAATCCAAAGACATCTTTGCTCCATGATTAGAGGCCTTCTTTGTCACAGTTTGTTTCATGTTGAAATGACTCTTTGAATTTGAGTTAGTCCTTAATTGTTAAAGACATTGGTGGCATTTTTTCCCTCTGTTTCTATTACTTATTTTTTCTTAAATTTGAAAATACAATTATATCACTTCAACATTGTACATTTGAATGTTAAAGAAAATATTAAAAATATATGATGAAAAAAAAATCCACTAATGTCTTTGACAGGGACTAAATTTGAGTAAGAACATTGTGTAATAACCTTGTTTAGCATTGCGTAATAACCTTGGTTAGCGTTGCGTAATAACCATAAGATATCCTACATGTGTTCAACAGTGTATAATTCATTTTGCTTCCAAATACAATCGATATTTGATATGCGTTATATTTGTTTGTACATTTTGTATGCACCAATATTGTTGCCTTATCATGCTTTGTTGCAAGTACTGCTGGTCAAGAGATTTCAAGATCAAATCCATTGAATATACATGTTGTATATATGTACGTTATTATGGAGCAATTCACAAATGTTCGAAACATTACAAGGAATCTCACGTGTCAATTCTTAAGTTTTCTTCACTTTGTATACCAGTTGTCTCATAAAATTCATGGCTGACATTTATAATATGAATAATAATACTACATTAACACAATTCATTTGTACCTATGTTCTTTATAATTATGTAAGTTTGCAATATTTTTGTTAATCATATCAAGTTTAGAATGACGATTGAAATATTGTTCTATTATGCGTGCCATTCTAGTTTTTATTATTTTAGGACAATCAATGTCTCCCAGTTCAATTCATTCTGCAATTAATGTGTTTATTTAATATCCAGCTCACTGAATTTACCAGAAAATCCATATCTTTCAAACCAAAAAATGAATTGTCATATTCATTTCAACAAAGCAAATTGTCATAGTGCTCATATTACTAATTTTCTAATATTTTGAACACTTAATTAATTAATAAATATTAATAGTCATAAATCACACTAAATATATATTGTCAACCCCAAAGATAGACTTTTGATCAATTTAAATTCTCTAATTATTTGAACAATTTTCTAATTATTTGAAAAGGAGCCTACATGTTACATTATGAAAATACAGTAAACCCTACTTTAAATAATTCCATATCCATGTTAATTGTATAACCTAACCAAAACCACTTAGATCTACGTATATTTCTAATGACATTGTTCTTATTATTTGTTTATTATTATCAATTATGTATCTCATATTTTGTTTTCATGGTGTGAATAGATACCGGTTTTGCTATGGAAGTCATTTGTGTTGCTCTGTCTATTACCTTTTTAGTTTGAAGACAACACTTTACAGCATTCTTATAGTTTAAAGGCATAATATCACAGCTGATAGACCCGTATAATCGGACAAACGAATTTCGATCTGAGACTAATTACGC
>JAUTBV010141781.1:0-11273 GCA_032361325.1 Lepetodrilus fucensis
TGAATCAGTAGTTATGCATAAATACGTTAACACTGTCGTCTATGGGATTTCTAATGGTGGTTTATAACCTATAGCTAAGAACTAGTCCAAAACAACCATAAATAACTGTGATATTATGTCTTTAATATATCCCTAGACATGTGACACTTATAATAAAATAGTTCTGTCTGTCTGTCTGCGTTATCCATATCGGATAGAACCAGCTCATATTTCCGAGTGGCGTTAGTTTCGCACCTGCTTTTCATTGGCTATGTTGGTTTTGCCATGTTTTCAGCGTAAGACTTCCTTATAAAGGCTTAACTCCTCAGCCTTCCTTCAAATATGCACGATGAGCGTTATTTTCGTACCTGATTTTAATTGCTTGTATTGGTTTTTCGGTAGTTTCGTACCTGATTTTCATTGGTTATATTGGTTTTGCGCTAGTTTCGTACCTGATTTTAATTGGTCGTATTGGTTTTGCGCTAGTTTCGTACCTGATTTTCATTGGTTGCATCGGTTTGCGATATTTTTAGCATCAGACTTCCTCACTCGTCACAACGCAGCTCAGTCTATATTACGTCACAAGCGTTCACAAAAGGAGGAGCAAGAACAAATGAGGTCACTATTGTCCAGTATGGGAGGGATGGACATGTCATCTTTACAAACCATGTTCAAAGGACGGGCAGGACCCATGCCAGGTTGGTAACCGTCTATCCTATAGTGATGAATTCTGATGAGTTCTGAATACTTCACAATACCAATAAAAAAAAAAATAGGTTAATTGTTGAAAAATAAATTTTAATTCTGAATTTAATCATCCTATATATGTTTAACCACAGGCGTTTTTCAGAAATATTAGATAACAGAATAACATTCTATTATATTACGAATCCAATATTTGTGAAAAGCGCCAGTGGTTTAACCTAATAACCTTAAAGTTTAAACCAGCGCGAATGATAACTGTCCCACACTAAAGAGCGGCTTCATTCATTGGACAGATCAGTATGAGCCCGTGATTACGTGTCCTCCCAACTTGCTGGAGACTGCCGACAATCTTCAGATTACTACGCAGGTCACGTGGGAAGAGCCCACTGCATATGACGTCGAAGATGGTCAGATAAAGTAAGCCCTGCTTTTGATTGGTTGAATTGAAGTCTAGAGCCGCTTTGGAGATTGATTGTTTCATGTCATATCACGGTTGGCATGTTTTATATACTTGTACCATATATCGGAGATCATGATTCGATGTACTGTCGATCTTTACTGCTGCAATACAGATGTAATCATTGGTTTGTTAGTATCAACAACAATAACAAATCTATAATAGAGATACGACCAGGAACTTGAAGATTATTGTAGAGCGTATTCGATTCAATCATTAGACCAAACCTAGGGTGACATCGCGTGATGGAATTAGCCAATGAGAGTATTCGTATCATCATGATTGTTTGGTCATTGGCTAATTTCATCACCCTAGGGTTGGTCGGGTGATTGAATCGAATATGCTCGTAGATATTGCATGAGAGCATGCTATGGAATGGCCATGGTATCTGCTAATAGGGGAGACATTAATATATGAAAAAGGCCATGCATTCCGGAAAAAGGTTAATTGTGTTTATGAACGTTTTCAAGCACCTTGGCACCAAGTAATTGCATCCCAGGAAATGTCTCGTGTTTATTATTAATAGGAACATCTAAAGTAGTTCACTGTAAAATATCGTAATGTCGACTTGCAAAATGCAGAAGTGGATATCGCAATGATTAATAATAGTGATTGTAGACTGTTATAAAAGTGTCCATATGTTAACGATTGACAGTTACACACTACAGTATTGTACTGGTTATGGGCCTATTATCGCCTAAAATATTAACGTTTTCCTGGATATATGTCTTAAATAAAAGGCATAATATCACAGTTGATAGGCCTATAATGGACAAACAAATCTGAGACTAATTACGCTTGATTTATCCACCCAAAAGTTGCCTTTAATATGTACATCAACTTCATTATACTTAGTATATAGTGTGACCTTATGGTATATTCAAAGTTATCTACACCACTTTAGTTATAGCGCGAGCGACGGCAGAAAACAGGGTGAAAATAGGCCTTTTTATGCCACTGGCATGACCTATTATCGCCCCCATAAAATAGGACGGGTGCGTAATCATCTGGTGAAATAATTTACTTTTAAATTGGTATTTACTAATATATAAACCATACCTAATGCATGCATGAATGTAAACATTTTAATCACGTACTTTTCCAGTTGTTCCGTTTGTTTTGCTTAATCATGCATTTTTAACATTTTGAAGCGATCTCGTGCTGGAAAAGTGACCTTGCTGAATCTCAAATCTCGAATCTCGAATCGACGTCTAACCTCCACGACCCCGATCTCAATGACAAATTAATAGAGAGATATTTGTGTACATCGTGTAAAAACATAAAATGCTGTAGAGATTGATGGAAATTGTGCTACGCCATAACTACATAAAGGACCTTATATGGCTGACGAACAAATATAAACACGCAACTTATTGTTTAGTCACGTGGTCAACCTCCCGATACGTAACTTTGCAAATTTTGCAAATGTTGAAGCTAATTGGTGTTAATTTAAAATACAATTATTGCTTCAATTATCATATATTGGTAATTAGTAGGTGTTCTTTATTTAAAATATGCCATAATCCACATCAATCACGAACGCGGAAGCGCTACAGCAGGGGGTTGTTGTTGTTGTTGTTGTTGTTGTTGTTGTTGTTGTTATTATTGATATTTTATTTTGTATTTATTATTATATTTATTATAATATTATTTATTATTATTATTATGTATATTATTATTTTATTTATTTATATTTGTATTAATATTATTATTATTGTTGTTATTGATGCTATTATTTTTCAGAACCAGACGTCATGGCGCAGGCCTACTACTTTTACTATTATTATTATTATTATTATTATTGTTATCTATTGTTGTTATCTATTGTTGTTGTTGTTGTTGTTGTTGTTGTTATTATTGTTGTTATTGTTGTTGTTATTATTATTATTCAGAACCAGACGTTATGGCGCAGGCCCTCACTTCACGTTTACGGAGGGCACACAGACCATCACCTATATGGCCAGAGATAGATCCGGAAATCTGGGCAAATGTCGCTTCAATGTCACTGTCCAAGGTAACGTGTAATGTGACTGATAATCATTATAGCAAATACAGCAATGCAGAAAGAAAAAAACCTTGATTTTTATTTTAAATTTATTTTTTAAACGGTTGATAAAATGTATAATCTACCAATATTTGAGAACATTTGAAATAATTAAGTTAAATAAATTAAAGTGAAGTTATAGTAATACAAACATTCAGTCTAGCTTTCATTAGTTAATTATTTTTTGTTTGTTTGAAAGTGTCGTTTAAATTCTATGAACTTTTCCAGTGATAAGATGTAAAAGGGATTCCAACCCGAACTTTGAGAATGGCTACTACTCGTGCCACCCATCGTCGGACTTCGTGTACGGATGCACTTGCGAATACGGCTGTTACCAAGGTTACCGGCTGGACGGACACAAGGAGCTAACGTGCGAGAAAAGTGGCAGATGGTCGAATAATGTCCCCAAGTGTAATAGTAAGATAAATAAATGTAATACTTTTTTCAAAGTATGGGGACTCCATGTCGAGGACATTGAATGCATTTCTTTCGGAGTTTTATATTAATAGATTAACATTTTTAATTTTGGACAGAAAATATGCCATCAACGAAGGTTTGGGCAAAAAGACAATCCGCTGCAAATTAGAAATATTATTTCCATAACTTTCATAAAAATAAGGAAATTCAATGTTTGACGAGTAAAGTAACACTTGTTTGATATATTACGCGATTGAAGAACGCTGTTGGAATGCGTTCAAACATTATTATTTGCACATTATTTACAACATATTAATTTATATTAGGCCTACTTCTGTATGTACGTTGGCAGTACAGTTATCATTCTTGGTCTTGTCAGTAACAGCCGGTGCTCGCAGGTTTACCGCAACATTCAGCGCTACGGATGTTGCACGCGGGTTTCATCCTGCCCTGAACTCACAAGCCGTGGTATAAGTTAAAGACTATTGAAAGCGAATCTAAACGCACATTTTTTTTCAAATCGTTTCTTTCCAGTTATTTCGTGCCCCGTCTTGATACCAATCGAAACAGGAACCTTTACTTGCACGAACGGTAACTCGTACCGAAGCGTCTGCTCGTACACGTGCAAGAGAGGTTACGTCATCAAATCCGGGATGTCTCGTGTCCGAGTGTGCACAGCTGCCATGACGTGGAGGGGTCAGGAACCCGTATGTGTGGGTGAGTCCATTCCCGAGGACGAGTCTATGTACACTCATAAATATTCCTGTTCAAGAACGTTATGTGTGAGTTCATTCCAGAGTCTATGTACACTCATAAATATTCCTGTTCAAGAACGTTATTACCCGTTTTCGGTTGATTAAGAAAGAATATATTTCACAGAAATAGCCTAGGAGACATGAATAACGAGCATACCAAGCTCGGAGATTTTGAAACTTATTTCAGTACACTTTCATGATCTATCTTTCGGCAGATAAAGAACCACCCCGATTTGCTATCTCTCCTTCAAGTACCTCTTTCACCGTCGGGCAAGGAAGTACGTCAGCCTTGATCACGTGGGAAGAGCCCAGGGTCAAGGACAACAGCATGGAGGACATCCGGCCGAGGTTGATCAGCAATGTCAAGAACGGGGACTTGGTGGAAGTTGGAGTGTATGACGTCACGTACGAAGCCGAGGACACGGCAGGGAACAAAGCGAGACCATGTAGATTCAAAGTCATTGTTAAAGGTATTGTTCTAGCATGTAGATTCAAAATCATTGTTAAAGGTATTGTTCTAGCGCATAGTAGTAGTAGTAGTAGTAGTAGTAGTAGTAGTAGTAGTAGTAGTAATAGCAGCATCCTCGAAAACACAGGCCATTATGGCTACACTAACCTCCATCAAATATTTCACGGAGGTTAGTGTAGTCATAATAACCTGGGTTCGAAGATGTAGTAATAGTAGTAGTAGTAGTAGTAGTAGTAGCAGCAGCAGTAGTAGTAGTATTGTTGTTGTTATTTTATTATTGTTACTTTTATTATTATATTGATTATACTAGCGTATGCTACCATTTTATTTATGAGATAACATTATCCAACTGTATACGCATTGGATCCATGTACTCAGATTTGTTAGCTGAAGAATAGCTCTACTCCAATCGGCTGGCAGGTACTGCCACTAAACGAAAGATTGACAGCTCGCGATAGGCCAATACAATCTTTGCTCCTTTTTGTTTCCAGCCTTGACGTGCCCAGTCCAGTACGCCCTGCCCTACATGAGTGTGAACTGTCCTACAGGAACTGGATTAAACTCTAGATGCTCCTTCAAGTGTCAGGAAGGCTGGATCCTAAATGGGACGGAAACTACCGAGTGCGTCAAGTCCCAGACGGTGCCTCCCTTCGCGTCCTGGGACTGGTCAGACGGACGACCTCTGTGTACAGGTCAGAGGTCACGATTTCTACAGCTATATAGTAGTATAATCGTCTTGCCAAGGACGTTTCGTGGGAATCTTTTCGATTTTTAGTGATTTCTTTTCACATATTATTTGAAAAATTAGCAGTTCGTATTTCGTTTCTAATAATAAGTATCCATGGATTACTATTGCCGATGTTTAGAGCAAGGAATGCAGTATTCGTTTAGCTACATGTTCTTAATAAACTGTTCAACCAACTGAGACATTTTTTGATTGACTTGTAAATATGAATGGCAAATACGTTGAAGTGCCAATATATATTTTTTTAATCGAAAGAAAATGCACGAAACGTCTACACCATATAGATCTCACTAAGTAGTATACAAAGTAATGGAAATCCCCAGCTTATTAGCACAGTTGTGAACGGGAAAGGTTTTGTCAGAGGAAAATGTGTTATTAACAAAGTTAAAATAAATGCTATATTAGAGGAATGATTTATTAATAATGAGATTTGTTGCTTTTTTTCATTAGATTTTGTTTGTATATTATATGGCAGGAATTGCTTTTCAATAGAAAGTCTTTATCAGAGTAAATGTTTTATTAATCAATCAACATATTTTTAATATTTTCAACCACTCTTCAGCCATTGAGCCGTGTCCTAAGCCACGCCCACCAGACAATGGCGCGCTGGCATGTGACCTCTGGGAGGCGGGGCGATTCTGTCAGATGCAGTGCATGACAGGGACGGACATACCCCCAAACTTCTCCGCTTGGAAACTCTTCGTCTGTTCCGGAAGTGGGAAGTGGAACTTTAACGGCAAGGTGCCTCCGTGTGAAAGTAGGTCAAAGAAAATATAAATTAATTATTAAAAAAAAAAATTAAATCATTTTAAAGGCATATATCACAGATGGTTTACCGATATAGTGGTCTAGCACGGTAATATATGACAATGTGTTTCATTCCTGTAGAAACTAGAGGCGCCCACAAAGCTGTGATGTCCATTTCGATGCACTACTACCAAGGGAAATGTCCGGATCCGAAAACACAAACACAGATCAAGAAGAACTTCATCGCAGCTCTACAGAATACTCCTTTCACTACCACTTGGAAAAAGACCGACAGCAAACCGGAAAATGTCCAGGTACATATGCCACATTATGGCCATGATGTTTAAATTGTTGTTAGGGGTGTTGTCACGGACGAAATAAAGTGCAAGCCCACATGGTGCAAATGGGGACCAAGCGACTGCTGCAGTCCTGATAATTCTCATCATCATCATCATTATCACCAGCATCATCAGCATCATTAGTATAATTACCTCCAACAAACAGTACAACAATTCTACCGAACAGAAGGCATACTAGTATATGGTATGTTTCCCAATTTCACTATTCATTTGCCACCTTGATGTGGCTATCTAACATTCTCAGATGCACATTACAGAATTATCTTCATACTATTACTAGGTCCTCTGCGGAAAGATCAGAACACGTAGAAGTCTGAATGCCAGAAGACCAAAGGTCAAGGTCGCGTTGAAATTGGACATTGCAACATCTTTGGATAGGTGGAAAGACTCGACGGACATCGCATCCAAGATAGAGAAAAACACCGAGGAAGTATTGACCTTGATGAAGGAGGACATAAAGGGAAGTAACTCTAAGCTACTTCCGCCGTATCTTGTCCCCAACGCGGTTGTCGAGGTTGAAAGCGCTGGAGTGACGCTAGAATGTCCTGAGGCAACATTTCCGTCGTATAAAACTTACAGTTGTGGTGAGGACTATTAGCTAGGTAGTTATTTCCGTCACCAGTGTGATGCTAATATCAGTGTCAGTGCCAGTAAGTTAATGTGTTAATGTAGCCGGGTGTGATGGTGATAGAAGATGATCCTACTGGGTCAGTCGGTAGAGAGTTGTACTCACAACGCACCAACTCGGGTTCGAATCCCAGAATCGGCAGTGGTCCTGTTTCATTCATTCTCATAGACATACTACGTGTATAGACACGATGAACTTTGGTTTCGTATCGCTCATGAACACTAACATAAAATGAAGACGTAAATGACCTGTTTTAGAATCCTGCCGTTACGTTCCGACCAATTCGCAATGCAAATCATTTCCAGGATGAAATAGTCGCATTTAGAATTTAATTGCCGGTAATGGCCAGTGCTCATTGTTGTCCATCATCCTCTAGCGTAAAGCTATATTGGTCTTCTTAACACCCGTCAAATAAGAGGCCTGGGGCCATGTTACCGAAGCTATCGTATTCATAACGACATCCTTAAGCCTTCGTGAAGGAAAATGTGGTGATCCAGAAAGTCCAATTTTCCTCCACGAAGTCTTAACCCTCTCCCTGCTGAAGGCGACTTAAGTTGCCCGATTACATGCAGAAATAGAACACTTTTATTTTATTCAGTAGGGAGAAGGTATCGTTACGGGTACGATATCTTTGGGAATATGGCCCCTGCGGTTCAAGGATGTGTTGTGCATTCGCTGTACACTTATCATTCCAGTGGGCTGTACTAAAGGAACGTTCTACAACAGCTACTCTAGGCAATGCGAAGAATGCCCCAATGGAACATTCCAACCTTTATCCGGTCAAAATACGTGCGTGTCTTGCCCTAGAGGTCAAACTACCACCCAGCCAAGAGCAGAGAGATCCGACGATTGCACTGGTATGCATATCCTTACTTTACCCTAGAACCTGCTTTCCAGCTAAAGGGACGAGCCCCTGGTACAATGAGCCGGAAGCAAATCGTATACAAAATATCTTTTAGGGATCGTCAAATTTTCACGAAGGCTATAATTAACGATGGCGTTCCGACTTGCATATACGATAGCTTCGGAAGAATGGGCTGGTAGTAGCGCAATGACATAACGTTTGGAGCCAAGGTATCGAGTCCAAATCCCGCCCCGGGGGTTCGGCATCAATGTCTGCGAACGTTACATTTCTGACGCGATATTGATTGGATGCGCTATCTGTAGAGTGGCAAAACAGTTACCATCCTTGGTCTGTCAGTACCAACAGGTGCTCGCAGGTTTACTGCAACATTCAGCGCTACGGATGCCGCGGGTTTCCGTCTGCCTTAAACTGAGAAGTCATTATATTAGTGAAATAATCTTAAAAGTTACTGTAAATCCCAATTTAAAAAAAAACATCTTCGGGGAGGTTTATGGCCAACCCAAGAAAATTTTGAAGTACATAAGAATTGGACATTGCAGTTTGATGTCAATGTAAAATGCAATAAGACAAATATGTGTAATATTGTAGCGGAATGTCGACCTGGAACCTTCTCCAAGAACGGGGTCGAACCATGCATGCCATGTGAAGTGGGTCAATACCAAGAAAGTCCTGCCGCTAACTCTTGTCGGATTTGCAGATCTGGGAAGACAACTCTGTTTCAGGGGTCAAAGGTTGAAACAGACTGTCAAGGTAAGATGTTTGATAGGCACTATAGTCATCATCGAAACACAGGTCATTATGACTACACCCTATTTGACGGAGGTTTGGTGTAGTCATAGTGGCAAGTGTTTCGAGGATGGGCAATAGTATGGACGTTTGCTTGGAGAGGTGGTGTACTCGCCACATTCGGACACCATTCAGAACAAATCGATCGAAACAATCCATTCCATTAGACACAAATATTAGATCTCCGAAAACCAACGCCAATAGTCCTTACAAAATGTACACCGTCATCTAGGCCTACATTGCACGAAATGGTCGTAAAGTAGTCTTGGCCTAAATAGCAGGAGTTACGCCCTGACTACATATTACGACCATTTTGTGAATAGCAGTCCTGACCCCATATTACGAAACTTGTTGAGTACCTTTTAGATTTGATATGGGGATTTGTGAACAAAACCTTCGTACTCAGAAAAGTTTCGTAATCTCGGGCCATGTATACATATATGTCCTACACTAAATGCTATTGCTATCATACTATTGCATTTTTATTTCAGATTACGATTTAGCATTTTCATCTGGCGGCACCGCTGAGGCGGAGATCGATCTGAGTGGAACAGGCGGAAGCTTCGTTCTGACATTCTGGATGAAGATGACGTCTACATCCGGGTCTTCAGACATACTCAAGCTGCGCGCTTCGAACACTCTCCGTCTCCATCTGGACAGACATGAACATCTGGCCGTCATGACTGACAGGTTTGCCTTGTCTATATATACATACACAAATAATCAACCTATCGCAAAGCACCTTGAAATGCTTCTCAATCTATATAGCATGACACAGTAAGACATATTGAAGTGCACATTTATAGTTTGGTAATTCCACTCTTTATTCCTCATAAAGCTACATTGTTACCCCAGTCGATGGATCAGCGTGCTCTTACTTTCCTTCTCAACTTCCTAGGTAATATACAGAAAATAATCCAAACAGACAATGATGTCGATTATTTCAGAATAATCCATTTTTAAAATGCATTTTCTTTTACTTTTATTTATGTTTTTATTTATTGTTTTAAAATTGTTTTATTGAGTTATTATATATTATTTTATATGGAATCATGTATGTTCTGTGACATGTTTCTTTTATTTGAAATCTACAGAAATGTCAATATTATCGGAAAGACCATTCCAGATCGATGGTTTTACTGTCATGTAACTATCACCCCGGGCATATTGGTGGTGTCAGTAGACGGGACACCTCCCACGAGACATCTTCTGGATAAAGACATTATATTTCGTTCTCATGGATCTCTTCTCGTTGGAGGTATTCGCTTTTAAATTCAGATCCTGGAAATAATAGATAAATACCCCTTGGAATGTCCTGTATTTGAATTGATTGATTTTTAATTATTTACGTCGCTATGGGTGTATTTCAACTACGGATAAGCAATGAGCGTACTAGTATTATATTTTGAGGAGAAAAGAGAGTACAGTATACTAGTATTATTAAAGATCAAGTAAATTATTTACTGACATTTCTGCTAATGTTAAGGTACCGTGCATATATCTTTTTGAAAAGTATAGTATCGTGTTTGTTAAACATAAAACTTCTAGTAGTTTTTCTGAAGAATATGAGATAAAATCGCTTTTCTAAAAGTATTCAAATATGATCTTTATAAGTTATTATGATATTATTGTGTTTCATTATAATGAATGACTTCAGTCATTAATGCGTTTTGCATATAATAGTAATACCACTACTACTACTACTACTACTACTAATAATAATAATGAAACATATTAGATAATGTTATTTATAGCCGCTATTTTATTGCAGGGAATGGTTTTGATGGCTGCGTATATCAAATGAATATCTGGACAGTGTCCAAGGCTCCCGATACCCTCCCTGTCTGCGGACACAGTGACACGGGTGACATCCTGTCTTGGACCGCATTCTCAAAGGTCCGCCTCGTTAACGGATCTATAGATTACCCTAGCACCTGTGATGGTAAGTGACCCCCCTGTAAAGCTTACCATGATATTCCCCTGTACCGGTGTAAAGTTTACAATAGAGTACAGTTATATGCTAAAACATATAGTTTGATCTTTGCGATCATTATATTATAATATATGCTGACCAAGAATGATAACTGCATTGCAACGATATGCAGACAGCGCATCATATCAATATCGCTTCACAGAAAGGTAACTTTCGCAAATCTAGATGCTGAGATGAACCTATTTAAACCTGGCGCCTTTAGGCATAATATCACAGTTGATAAACATGTATAATCGGACAAACGAATTTCGATCTGAGACTAATTACGCTTGATGTATCCACCCGAAAGTTGTTATTTAGTGATGTACTTATCCCCCGGCACTC
>JAUTBV010141803.1:0-11269 GCA_032361325.1 Lepetodrilus fucensis
ATGGAAACCGTCGCGATCGAGCGCGTTCTCAAGAATGTGTGTGGGAGGCGACAGAAGGAGGGGAGGTGAAGGAGCACAGGGGCGCCTAATCAGTGCCTCTGTTATTGATCATATCATATGCACATCTGTTAAATACAGAAAATGCCGACTAGAGAAATAATTTTCTCCTCATCGCTTTGGCGCCCCACCCTGTGCGGCGCCCCTATGCATTGCATATAGTGCATAACCCCTTTTGCGTCACTGACTGTGGTTATAGTGATCCGTTCTTGTGGCTACAGCTGAAGTAAACAAAAAATATTACCTGACATTCTCTGCACAGCGAGCACAACACACCAGTTAACCAGTTAATGCAATTTTATGTCTAAAATGCCATCCTTATTTAATGCTAAATAGGCTAATATTTTGCAGGTTTAAGCTAGCTAACAACTCGTCACATTTGTCACGTGAAAAGCATATTTTTTCTGTCTGAAGCACCATGTTATTTTAATATGCTGCTTTGACTGTAACGACAGTGAAAATTCAGGAAGAAAATGGAAAATTGAGGAAACTTACCGAGACTTTTCCAGCAAGGCGGAGAAGCTGAAAATGGCGCTGAGAAAATTCTCTTCAGTCAGGCAGGAGGTGGAAGGGGGCGGAGTACTTTTAACACTCAGTTTAGAGAATTTTCATTAACACTGGATTATGGTGTTATATTAACTCTGACAGAGTACATTTCCTTTAACACTTGACAAGTTACACCGTAAAGAGTTATTTTTAAAAAACCTATTTTAACTCTGAATATTTACACCAACACTGTAGAACATAAGGAGGCATTTTACACTCACTGGTGTTGAATTGACTCTTATAGAGTTCACATGCTTTGACACTCCTTATTTGACACTCGGGATTTTACTGTGTAACTTAACATTCCAGGGAAACCTTTCAAAAATACATACATTTCTTCAAATGATACTTATACATTTCTAGCACAGCAAACATCAGGTAATAATGGATATACTGTAGTATAAAAAATGAACATCTAGTAATATGAATCTTAGTAGATCCCATTAAAATGTTAAACTTGTATGGATGGAAGGATAGCTAAAACTGTACCTTATTCACAATAGTATTCAATTACATAAACTCCAATGCAACATAACTTTAATATCTTCAAAGAAAAATACACATTGGATATTTAAGATGTGGACACACTTACTGTAAGTGATAAATATTGCATTCAAATATCCAAGATGCCACTGTCCCGACTACTAATTTAGTTGCCCAGTAAGTTCCCACATTATTTTATTAGAAAACAATACAGTAGTGGCAGTGACAGAAATGAGAACAATATTTAACAATATTCATAAACATATTCTCCAAATAATTGTTGTGTAACCTACGGTACTGTTGTCAACCCCTGTCTAAATCTGATACTTTATGTTAGATAGACATCACAAAAAGGACGATTCCAGACAAGAAATATTAGCTTTTGATTTGGATTACGAATAATATTCAACGATATACCTCACCGGATAAAATAATTAATTAATATACTTTGAAATGACTACAAGTAGATGAAGGGAGGTTCATCAATGTGTACAGTCTAATCAAGCAGTTACATTGAACTGAGATCAAACATATGCCAAACACACTTCAAACAATAAAATAATCCTAGTATTTTAATTATCTAAGTATTGTTAGTGCCCTTTAACTTGGTGTAACCTGTATAATAATTCAAAGCATCAGTTAATACAGAAGTAACAGCTAAAAGAAACGGGTGTTGGAGAGTAAAAACTTGAAATGGTACTGAACACACAAGGCTATTTTCACTGGCTGGCAGTGCCACTACGGACAACATAGATACACAAATGAACACCAAGGGCTGTTGTTATCAAAGAAAGCAAGGAATGTATGGGATCAATATATTGAATACTATATACAGGCATGAACTTTGTCGTTTCTGAAGCAGGCACTGATCACTTGTTTACAACACTAACACAGCGGGTGAAACAACATGCACCAAGGGAATGCCAACAGTGAAGACAGGACAGCGAGTGAATAATATTATGGAGTTTAACATCGCTGCGGGAATCTTTCAGCCATTTGCGACGAGAAGTCAGGACAGCTCAACAAGTCAATGGTGTTGCGTGATACAGGGAGGTCCATCTTTACCAGACAGCAGTGGTAAAGGTATACAAATCTTCACAGAAAACCTGTACTCAACTGTGACTGCATAGTAAAGCATACTCCCTTGACTTGCATTCAGGGTCCCACAGTAGTTTTACCTAGACAAGTTTGAACTGCCAAGTGTATTGTTTGTTAAACATGGCAGCTATCCACTCAAATTATTACTTTGGACTTCTCTATGTAAACAGGTCAATTTTAATACCAAGTTGATAGATGCTGCATGATGATACACACTACACTAGTCAAAGACTAGTGGAGGTATAAATGGGACACAAACACACAATATGCTATGGTGATAGATACATCACAAATGTTATTGTCACACACACACAGATACGATGTAGTAATCAGCAGTGAGAAACACACGGAATGTAGATAACGTCTTCATTTTTTTTTTACATGAAATAAATGCATTTTTCAAAAAATCCATTTGCACCATTGAACATTTTCATAATAATACATAGCGATGGAAGCCTGGAAGTTATTCTGGATTTGGCGCCAACTTGATGACTTTTGCTTCTTCCCTCTTCACAGATATGGTGTGTTTGAAGGTGTAGCGCGTGACTTCGTAGTAGCCGGGGCAGTACGTGCTGTTCTGGGAGAGGCTGGGCTGGGACGACAGGACTGTGGACGTAGCGCTGGCGTTGTGAGCCAGAGACTGCGACACCTCCGATGTGAAGTCGTTGGCATGGCGATACTCCAGCAGGGCTTTCCATATCTTGTTCCGGTGAGCAGTGCCAATCTTCATTGCCGACAGGTCCTGAAACATACAATTTCCATTGGCTTAGTCAATGTTGACTGGACTTCCTAGATGAGCTCAACTCTAGAACAGATGTCTTGTGAGGAAGAATACAGGCATTTTAATTATGTTAAGCTATAAGTGAAATGGGGGAATTAAAAAAGACAACATATATGCATGTTTAAAATAGTCATTTCAATAATACAACATTTTATTTCTGACAATAATGGTGATCATCATTATGATGAAAGTAAAACAAGTTCTACATGTTTATTGATGTTTTACATACCTCTATGGTGAAGTCTTTCATCTGGTACATGTGCATGTAGTTCTTTTCATGGAAGTTGTCAATGTATGCAGACAATCCAAGGTTGGCCAACCACCTGTAAACAGTAACATTTACATATAGTGCCAATAATGTAACATTTAACAGTAAAATCTATTCTCAACATATCTGCGATATTCCCAAGGAACGTGGACAGCACATTTATAATAAATGTACACCTTATTATTATCAATATACATTAATTAGTCAATGTTTGGGCCACCAGGACCTTTCTCAAGTGGACATTTATTGGCGATTCACATCTTACCTTATTTCAATTTACCATATTATTATTTGACTTATGATGTAGTAGTAGTAGTATTTTAAATTGGGGTTTAGAGTCGCTTTCTAGAATCTTTCACTAATATCATGACTTGTCAGTTTAGGGCTGGAGGAAACCTAGCTGCAGATCAGTAGCTATAAGATGCCATGTTTACTATTTTGCTATCTATTCTGGCACCCCATAGCTACAGGGGGAGCAAATATGGCAAACAACAAACTGCGCGCCTGGCCTGGGTTAATTCACTATGTGTGGCATAAATACACGGGGCAGAATGCAATCCCGCTAGAAATGGATTCACTAACCATTACACTTCATGTCTCCATGCTTATTTTGGAAGGAACACATTGTTTTCACATAGTATTTTTATGAAAGCCGTCAGTCATCGAGTTAACAGACGACGTGAAGAATCCAAGATGGCGTCGGCTGTTAACTTGATGACTGACGGCTTTCATACAAATACTACATGAAAACAACGTGTTCCTTCCAAAATAAGCATGGAGACATGACGTGTAATGATTAGTGAATACATTCCTAGGGGGATTGCGTTCTGCCCTGTGTATTTATGCCACACGTAGTGAATTAACCCAGCAAGGAGGATACGGCGAGTGCTTTATTGATAGCCATATTTGCTTCCCCTGTAGCTATAGGGTACCAGAATATATAGCAAAATAGTAAACGGGGCATCTTATAGCTACAGTTCTGCAGCTAGTGTGTGTATATGCTGTGCCCGTACTAGACAGCATTTTCACTGGCTGTTGGTGCTAGCTCACTGAAATATCCTGTCTTACGATTAGAAAATTGATCGCTCTCTCGTTGACATTGTGTCTAAGTTCATGATTATACTGACAAAAAGTACCATCTTGTTAACGCATTAAATAACGCCTGGTATCACTTTAGTCTATCATGTATTGACATGGGTTAATGATGGGGTGGGTTTGGTGGATTATAAGTAGGCATTAATATTATCATCATCATCATCATCATATTCATCATATTCATTCTTATTAGTTTGCTATTATTATTATCATCAGCATCATTAGCATCATCATCATCATCATCATTATAATAGCGATTATTAATGAGTAATGTCTATTTTTAGAATTTGGAAGAATATCCCATACATCTACAACTTCCCGTGATAGGCAAACAGAAGTACCGGCCTTAGGTTGACTAAAACTCAAGAGAAAATCGTAATACGCCGTTACAAAGGATCGTATCCTTAAATTTATGTTTGATTCAGAGATGAACCATGTTGTTCAGCATGTTTCACGCGTAATAAATTGGGATGTAACGTCAGGTACGTAAACAAGCCAACAGCCATGCACATTTCACCTACACGGTTATCACCAAAATCATTAAACTGGGTACGTCTAAAAATAGAATACGCGCCACTTATACCTCCTATTATTATCATCATCATCATCATATTATGTTACAATGCGTACTACAATATGACGGCCGTGATCGAATACGGTGACCTAGTACTATTTTCCTGCGGGCAGTGTTCATGGTAATGAAGTCACTGTATGTCATATTTGGTTAAAATGACAGTGTTGATGTGGATAAATTCAGTGTACAATTTCTACTCCTTTTCGGTATTACAATGGTCGGTGTGCATATAGTGATTTTACATCCGCTTCAACTTTGTTTGGGACATAATTATTTAATTAAAAACAACAACATTTTACTCCAATTTGGCATCCTTTCTCACACTGTAATTTCCCCGTCCATAATTATAATTTCAAATATGCGGAGAAAACCCATGGCTACTATACTCAGTCACCCTAAAATCAGAAATACCTATAGTCAGGCCATAATGCACATTGGGTTGAACGATTTAAACCTATATTATGTTACACTGAATGTGTATAATCAGGGAATATGTATATTCCCTGAAAGTTTCACACATTATACACATTCACTGTAACATATATAGCTCATGTTAGCAAATGACTCCTTGACATATTATGTGACAGCAAATGATTCCTCAACGTACAGCCAATGTACGACACCTCGACACATATGATGTTTCAGCCAGTGAGTCATGGACATATTAAATACACGTGACAGCAACATGATGGAGACAACGTATAAAACGAGATAACGTATTGCTAATAACTATTGGTATTGCTAATTACATCATTCCAAATAATTTGCAAAATATTAGTAGGTATTTGCTTAGAAAGTAAAGAACATTATGTTATGTTGTAAATACTAGACTAAGTATCTTGTCATTTTCGCTATTTTTTCACCGGTCGTTAAATCTTTGTACGCGCAATGCACGTCACCGAAAGTTGTCGACTGTACCCGGAAGTGAGACAAGAGTTCCTGACCCCAATTGTTGGTGCATTTTAAAGAAGAACATTGTGTATATAATTGCACGAGACGGTTAAAAATAAATACTTTTAGAAATTAATATGATACTATTAATTATCGAAATATTAAAACCTAAGTATTAAATGTTGACCAGTTCGCGAGTAACATTTCAGTTTAATCACTGAACATGAGCATTGATAGTTTACAAACATGCAATCACAGTAACGTGTGTTTAAACAGTTTAAATGTTTAGTTTTATTTTGTTTTGTGGGTTTTAGAATTGCTGCAAGTTTCTAGTGAAACTTGCGTTTATATTAACTTTCCAAGAGAGAAATGAATGTTCAGTGCATATAAGTAGTTGGAAATTACTAAAATAGCTGGTAGTGATAATATATACTGTAAAAGACTTATATTACGCGCGGACTTATATTACGCGCTTTACGCGCAAAGGTAACTTAGTAAACATATATACTAGAATATTTATCTATCTTTATTATAGAAAGGCTAACGGCAAGGACTTTTGTTTTCATATTTCTATACGTTGCATTCATTGTATGTGACACTTTTATGCATTCATTGCGTGACCGGAAATATTTACCACGGGTTAAGAAAATGGAGGAAATGCAAATGATATAGTGCGTGATGTCTTGGCACTGAATCAACGATGAAGTGTGCGTTAATTAGATATTTTCTTTTGAGTTATTGACTATGACATTTCATTTGGGACATATGACCATGAACTCAGTTATCAACAACGGTTTAGTGTAAGTCCTTTAAGCATGTCAATATAACTAAAATGTGATGTGCTTGTTGTGAACTGTTATGTTACATTATTAGTGTCATTTTTTATACATAAGATTAACAAAATCCTAAATTTGTCTTCACAATTCCCCATATGAATTCCCCATTTGAATCTTGAGCTTGATCAGCATGGAATCGTATTACCGCCATCTTAAAAATACCACTTTTAGAAGATAATGATAAAATGTGTTCGGGGTATGAGAAAATGAAATCGCGATAACAAGATACAATAACATATGATCACTCATTATTTGTCCCGACATGCTCTATAGTTTGCATGAATTAATATATAAATTAATGAGATAATTAGGTCAAGAAAGGTCAAAAGGTCACAGAAGCGACGTAATTCTAAAAACGAGATGAAATTATGGTCAGAACTGGAATGTAGGGTATATACATGCATATGTATGATGTTTTATGATGGATTGAGGTAATATAGAGTGTTCTGATTCAGAAAATACATGATGACACTCTGTCATCATTGAACAATTCGTTTTACCTCCATGTAATATAAATGCTACTGTTGGTACATAATAACATACACTTTGTTAAATGTAGAGGACAATTGAATGAGGATATATTTTCAACGAACCAATATACAACAACAAATGACGACACATTATTGTGTCTTGATGTGCTCTATAGTTTTCATTAATTAATATGCAAACTAGGTCAGTAATTAGGTCAACAAAGGTCAAAAGGTCACAACTTTCGTGTTGTGGTGAATAGACCATGGGTCAGACACGACTCGCATCCACCTCTCCAACCAGTTCATCAAACCAAAGTTATCTTAAGCCTTTTAATTGTGTCCCAAGAACGAGTTCACTTGCCAACAGAAAACAATAGGGATGAAATGGCCAGCTGGTACCCTCGTTAAGGTGGTACCCTAAAATCTCGATTTCAAGTTATTATTTCGAGTACCATATTGATTACGAACATATATCCATTCACTAGATGATGCCCACTCTAGAATACCACTTACGATATACTAAATGAAAGATAATTCAATCCTGCATACGTAGATATTGTTAATTGGATCATTTACTTTAAGATTTGGCGGGAAAGTGGTATCTTAAAGGTCTACCCTATCGAATATTTATCTAATGTTGACAAAATATTCGTCAATTAGGTTCTATAACATTTAGTTATGCTATTAAATGTTTCCAATTAGGTCTGAATTATATGCTACAATGTGTCATCAATTTATCAACACCAATATCGTGTTCATATCATGATTAGTCGCTGAGTGATGCTACTTTTGACATTGTGAGAGTACAAATCAAACATACCAATTTTGACGAAATATGCTTAAATTGTATCCTATTAGATATATTTATATTAGGAAAAGTTTCAAAGTGGTTTTTATTTGAATTGTATAAAGTGTCACATATCTGTTAACTCCAATATCTGGCTCATGTCACAATTAGTTGCTGTGGTATATTAGTTTGAATATGGTGTACGTGCATCTAAAGAATACCGATTTTGACGAAAGAAGAGTTAAGCATGTTATACAACATATATATTATGTCAAGAAATGTTTCAAAGTAGTACTCATTTATATTCTAAAACGTGTAACATATCTGTTAATATCAATATCGTATTAATAGTATGATTAGTCGCTAAGGTAGGTTAGTTTTAACATTGTGTGTGTCATGAAATATGCGTAAACTATTATCTATAACATATTGATATGTCATGAATTGTTTCAATATAGTTCTCAGTCATATTCCACAAAATGTAATATGTCTGTTAACAGTCATATTATGTTCATATCTGGATCAGTCGATAAGCTATGCTAGTTAGAACATGGTCGAGGTGCATATATAAATAATACCAATTTTGACGACATTTTCTTAAAGTGTCTTCTATAAGACTATAATATACATTTACTCCCAGTATTTAATTATATGAATACGATGTTGGTGTTAACATAGTGATGCCACTTTGTACAGTCCAATACAGAAATATTTGGAAACTGATATAATTATATTGTAGAAATTGCTTGCATATTTTGTCAGAACGTGTATGTTTGAGATGAACCTGCACCATGTTCAAATTTGCACCACTCAGCGAATATTCATAATATGAACACAATATTGGTGTTTTACAGATTTATGACACCTTGTATCATATAATTCAGAAGTAATTGTAATATTTTAATGGCATAACTATATGTTATATAACCTAATTAACGAATATTTCGTCAAAATTGATTTTGTTTTAGATGCACCCCTAACATGTTCAAATTGGTATACTACATCAACTAATCAAAATGTTAGCACTATATTGATGTTAACAGATATATGACACGTTGTTGTCCAATCCAATTATGAACTATTTGGAAACTTTTCTTAATATAACTATATGTAATGGAACATTTTTAATTTATATTTTGGTGAAGTTGTGGAAGAGCTGGACGAGAGTCATAGCTGACCCATGACCGATTTAGCACTACACGAATATTTTGACCATTTGACCTTTGTTGACCTAATTACATACTTAATTTGCATATTTGCACGTCAGGGCACAAATAATTGTTGGTAATATGTTGTTCTATCTTGTTTGTTTGAAAATATGTATTCCCATTTCAATTTCCCCTACACAGAAAATGTTATGCCCCAAGTTTCAGTTTTTTTTTAATGGCGGTAACAAAATATTGCCCAATGATGATGACAGATTGACATAATGTATTTTCTGAATCAAAACACTCTACATTACCCCAAAACCACCATAAAACATCGGCCATCGACATGTATTTACCCTACTTTCTAGTTCTGACTATAATTTCATTTCGTTTTTAGAATTACGTGGATTTTGTTACCTTTTGACCTTTTCTGACCTAATTATCGTATTAATTTGAATATTAATTAATGCAAACTGTAGATCATGTCAAGACACAAATAACTAGTAGTAATATGTGATTGTACCTTGTTTGGTTGAAAATATATCGCGATTTAAATTTCCCATACCTTGAACATATTATGTCCCAAAACTAATCTTTTTTTAAATGTGGGTAAAAGGAAATGCCCAATGATGAAAGAGAGTCAACATGCATTTTCTGAATCAGAATACTCTACATTACCCAAATCCACCATAAAACATCTGACATCTGCATGTATTTACCCTATTTTCCAGTTCTGAATGGTGTGACCTTTTGACCTTTCCTGACCTAATTATTGAATTAATTTGCATATTAATTAATGTAAATCGTAGAGCATGTCGAGACACAAATAAGGAGTGGTAATATGTTGTTATACCTTGTTTGGTTGAAAACATATCGCGATTTAATTTTCCCATACCCCGAACAAATTGTATGATTATGTCAGGACACTCTAAACTACCAGAAACCACCAAAAAACATCGTATGTATGCTACTTCCCGGTTCCACCCCTCGACTGCCCGACTAAACTGGGAGTTTCACCAGACACGATGTCACGCCACTGTGACGTCGCGTAATTTAAGCTCGTCACGGTGTTTGTAGTCACTACTAACAAGGGGGTTAAAAGTAAGGATACGTGACGTAATTGGCAGTTTGCCAACTTAATTTATCGTAGAATAAAGTACACTTTTTTTCCATTGTTAGACTTTATTTTATAGGCAAAATCTATACAAATGTAATTTTTGACCGGGTTCCACCACTTAGATTTTTCTAGACTTTTGATATGTTATTATGGGTGGATTCTGATCATAAATACATGGAAAAGATTTATTTTGCAATTTGTGGTGGGTTACCCCCTTTCGGGGGCTAGATTGACTGGACTAAATGGCAAATCTTCCATATAAAACCCTCCGCACAAAACTGGTCGTGTTCAAATGAAATGTGCCATTGTCGCATTTCAATAACACCCGCAAAATTCAAAATAACATATATTTATCTCCTAATCATTAACCTCGTTAGCAACAAATATATTATTCTCGATCGGCAGAGCCCCGAATAATATCAGTTTTGCCAATAAATTCAATACATTCAGTAATACATGCCGCTAGTAAATATCGTAAATGTTACTATACAAATACATATTCACAGATGTAATTGTTAGAATCGTAACAATTTGCGTTCCCGAACTTATAGTCATAGGCCACCAACGATATAGCGCAGTCATATTCGGAATTAATTTTGGGAAATCCATAGTCAAGATTGAAGATTATGTCAGGATCCTGAAGTCTCGCTTCTCCCCAGTACCACTGGCCATCACCATACCTTGTCAGGGCAACCCAGAAGATTCCGGTCGACGATATCACTGTAAATATGTCAATAATAACACAGTTAATAATTAGTGTGGCATCAGGAATAAGTAGCTGAGGTAAGGCGACAATAGTTGTAACTGGGCTCCTGCCACAATAAACATAATTGACCTTACAATAGTTGTAGCCTACATGAGCGTCGGGCAAAGGGTCAGGGTATCGTTTCTCAAAGCTCTCTTAGCCGCTAAGGGACCATAGCACTCTCTTAACAATGTATTAGC
Source organism: Lepetodrilus fucensis (assembly GCA_032361325.1). NCBI lineage: Eukaryota > Metazoa > Mollusca > Gastropoda > Lepetellida > Lepetodrilidae > Lepetodrilus > Lepetodrilus fucensis. The sequence goes on from JAUTBV010141803.1 coordinate 11,097, forward strand.
TATCGGCAAAGAGAGTGGTCCATTAGCGGCTAAGAGCGTGCTATGGTCCCTTAGCGGCTATAGTCCATGAGCCAGACCATGAATTTTGGGATTTTGGGAAGGACTAAATGCCACTATGATTTTTAGATAGACTGATGCCTAGCGAGTATGAAATCAGGTGATGGACATTCCAG
>JAUTBV010141814.1:0-26368 GCA_032361325.1 Lepetodrilus fucensis
GGTGATTAACAGATTGTATTCCTGAGAGATTCTTAAATTTCCTGAGAAAACCTGTTTAAGAGTGCTGGTTTCCTGACTAGGGTATTCATGGGTAGGCAGGTCTGGATAACACATTATTTAAGTGATATTTCCACTCATAATTTTTGTCTCAGGACCCATTGAACATGTTGAACTGTTATTTTCAAAATGTGTAAGAACTTGATTTTGAATTCATGGAAAATTACCCTTGTCACATATTAGGGGGAGATGGAGATACACTTTTAAATTTTATTAACCCATGGTCATCATTTTGTCTAGAGAAATTTTGACTTGCAAGTTCTGAGTAAGATCTTAAGTTTTCACTTTGTTCTTGGGTCCAAGATAACAACATGTTGGGCTGAGATAACTTAACTTTAATGTTGAGAGTTAAATATTGGGATTGAGATAACTACATGTTAGGGCTGAGATAACTACATATTGAGGCTGTGATAACTAAATGTTATGGTTGAAATCGAGATAACTGAAAGTTAATGCTGAGATAACTACTTGTAAGGCTTAAAAAACACCTTAATGTTAGGGCTGAGAACCTGAATGTTACATTGTAAGTGTTGAGATAACTGAATTAGCATCAAAATAGCCGAATGCTGGGGTTGGGATCTGAATGTTAAGGTCGAGATAGCTGAATATTAGGGTTGAGATAACTGAAATGTTAGGAATGAGATCAGATAACAGCATTTTAGGGTTGAGAACTGAATGTTAGGGCTCAGAGAACTGAATGTTAGGGTTGAGAACAGTTATGGTCGAGATAACTGAATTTTAGGGTTGAGATAGCTGAATGTTAGGGCTGAGTCTGATTACATGCAAGTGGGCCCCAGGCCTCGCTCCCCTGGCCTTGGTAGATTTGTACCTAGTATCTTTTGTTGTCTGGCAGTCTGTTCCACCTGGTGGTGGCGGTGGTGGTAACTTCAACTTCTCCGCCACTAGTCATCCATCATCAACTACCTTCAATGCACCACTTTCAAATGCAATGACAACTACTCTGCCTATGGCTTCACCCCCTATAAACATGCCTGCCAGTGCTATCAACAATGTAAGTATTATGTATCATTCCATCTTTCACTTCATAACCCATGTGTTTTTTTTTTTATGTTAACCAGTCCACTGCCATTGTCATAACTAGACATCCAAGCCTCATAATTTCTACATTGATTTTTTTACTGTTTGGTTATCAATAGTTTTTCACTGGTTTTCACTGGTTTTATTTATCAACAGCTAGCTTTCCTTTATAATCTTAACATTTTTCTTTTCTTGCACTCATTTTTTTCTTTCTGGTGTGTGTGTGTGTGCATAGATCTATATCATCTAATAGCCTAGTATCTTTTTATTACGATTATAGCTCTCATTCAGCTTATTCATACATAACTTGGGCTAAATCTTTAGAATACTGCACCGCACTGTTAGCATAGCCACGACCAACCGGCAGGAGGCTGAAATTATTAAATTATCTCCCCTGTCTCCAGCCCGGACAGCCGGGACAACCGGGGCAGCCTGGTCAGCCCGGACAGCCCGGTCAGCCCGGACAGCGGCAGGCGACGGCTGACCCGGACAAGAGCAAGCTGATCCAGCAACAACTAGTGCTACTACTTCACGCTCACAAGTGTCAGCGGCGGGAGATGGCCAATGGCGAGCAAGCCTGTGCTCTACCGTACTGTAGGACCATGAAGAATGTACTGAATCACATGACCACGTGCACCGCCGGGAAGGCGTGCCAAGGTGTGTAGTGCTTATTTATCTTCTTTTTTTTTGGTCGTGTCCAGCGTAATCGGGATCGTCACATATTGCTAAAAGATCACTGCTGCAACGTTAATCTATAATGCGCCCGTTCACTCATTTGATAGTAAAGTTTCAATTTGAAAATTAATTGTAATTGCTCTTAGTTTGACTATTAGATTATCATTTGAATCTAACATTAAAAATGTTGACTAGATTCTTGAAACAACATTGGTGATGGTAGTTCCCAAACCACGTTGGCTATATCATCTGGGCTCGAAACCTCTTAGTGAGAAAAGATGTGCTGTTGTGTTTTGCAGTGGCCCACTGTGCCTCCTCTAGACAGATTATCACCCACTGGAAGAACTGTACTCGCTCTGACTGTCCTGTGTGTTTGCCACTCAAACATGCCTCCGATCGAAGAAATACAGCTGCAGGTAAATTAAGTTAGTACCGTTGTCATATTTTATAAAAAAAATCTTTCTTTTCTTTGTTTAATAAAGAAGATATATATTGAGTTCATGAGAAGTTTACCCCTTATTGAGTTTAATTTCAAATGTATTTTGAAAACTTTAAACTTTTAATAAATCAAATATTTATTGTTTATTGTGACTACCCAAACTCAAATTGAATCCATTTATTACATGTGCTCAATAATAATAAGAACAAGAAGTATGTATTTATTATGTGCTAGCCCATATTTTTCGTAATGGATGAAAGATTCCTGCAGTGACGTGAAACAATAATTCACTTGCCCGCATACTGCTCAATACACTTTTGGTATGGTTGTTTACAATGCTGTGTGCTTTGTGTACCCAGTTCTAGGTTTGACGCCCGGGGGTCCGCTGCCACAAAGCACTGCGGCCGTCACCCAGACCAGCAACAGCACCAGCACCAGCACCAGCAGCAGCGCCGACTCTGAGCACGCCATGATGAAGCGAGCCTACGACGCGCTGGGCCTGCGCTACAACAAGTCTGCCACGCCCGCCACGTCGCAGATAACTCACCAGCAGGTGCCGTCGGGTCTGCAGCCAGGTCAGTGTCAGTCGTGTTGTGACAGGTCGCTGCGCCCATTTCTATTGCCTATATTGTAGAGCAAATGTTGAGCAACTGTTGGAACTTTAGGAGAGGGGAATGAAAATTTCCATCGAGCCCCAACCCACCTAATTTAGAAGTTCAATTTATGACAGTCCAAAAAGGTACATTTTTTATCCAGGAAATGTAATGTGGGTGGAAAATTCCACCTGTGATGTAAAATAATAACTCACTAGAAGAAACGGACCAAGTGTCAATTCAGGACAACCAAGGAATGAAATTTAAAATTATTAAATAATTTCTGTCAGTCTGATAAACCACCTGAAATTACTTTTAAAAATTGGGAAATTCTGAACTAAGTGATGTTTCTAAAATGAACATTTTAGAATTTGTTTGTCCTATGGGAGTTAGTTCTGTAAGCATACATTGATATTTCTATTTTTCCGATTTGAGCAGTCATTGAAGAGAATCTATTCAATTTTGTATCACAGGATTTCAATTAAATTGCCTACCAAACTGTTTTCAGGTGGTATGAGTACGGCGCCCTCGCAGAGTAGTGCTCTGCAGCAGTTGATGGCATCACAGCCAGGCCTAGCGCAGGGGATTCCTCCCCCAAACTCCACGGAGGGCCTGGGGAACATCGCGCAGAACAGTCGGATGACCAAAGACTGGCATCAACACGTCACCCAGGATCTTCGCAACCACCTTGTGCACAAGCTGTAAGTAGAAGTTTCATAGCTGTAACGATAGATCAAAGTGTTAAATACATGGATACCATAAACAGTGAAATGTGCACTAAATACTTTTTATTTTAAAATAACCAAACTATTGCAATAGTATCGCAGCTGTCACAATAGTTTTCAACTATCACAATGGTTAAATTTGACTCAATAAGTCGCCCCTAGTATGTCTAGGGTATCTTTACAAAATGATTAACTTGTCAATGATAGAATTTGTATGTTTAATTCCTATTGCATTTACTGAACTAGCGGATCTTTTGATCTGTTCTCCTCCATTTAATCCTTTTAGGTTGACTAGTATTATTTTTCATAAAAAATGTAACGCAGTTCTCGCGTGGTTTTCCACAGGGTTCAAGCTATTTTCCCAACACCCGATCCAGCTGCCCTCAAAGACGCCCGCATGAAGAACCTGGTCGCCTATGCACGAAAAGTGGAAGGGGACATGTATGATACTGCCAACAGCCGGGTAAGTTGTTATTTTATTCCATTCTTGAAAGCACTTTCTGAAATAAGAAGCGCGGGCGGGTGGTCGCGCCATAGATTCAAATCAAGTCATGTGGAGCCTGGCATCAATGTGGGCAAAAGTTACTTTTCTGACATATTGATAGGATGCAGTAGCAATAGTTATCATCCTTGGTTTGTCAGTACCAGCTGGTGCTTGCAATCTTTCTGGAACGTTCAGTGACACAGATTATGTGGGTTTCCTCCTGCTCTTAACGGTGACAAACAGTGATATAAGTGAAAGAAATGGCTCCAAGTCTCGAATAAACTTTAAAAAATAATTATTTCAATATGCACTAACTCGCTCCCTTCCCTGCTCGCTGCTGTAAGGACCTGGATATGCCCTAAATAGTTTATTCTGCCTAAGCCACCAGGGAGAGGGTTAATAAAGAATTTTGTGGCTGTCTGTATGAACTTTGAATTGACGTCGGCCTATCTGTCGTGTCTACAGGAGGAGTACTACCACCTGCTGGCAGAGAAGATCTACAAGATTCAGAAGGAGCTGGAAGAGAAGAGGATGTCGCGGATGCGGAACGCTCCGCAAGCAGTATCCGTTCCCCCCGGGGTGGCCATGGCCCCGGGCACTGCTGGACAGATCCGACCTCCATCGCAAAGTAAGTGGGCGAGATTTCGTTTATTAACTAGCATTTTGAAATGTTGTTTTCTTTATGCCTCTTGGGAATACGTTGGAATGTCTTTATTTATCGCATGTCAGAATAATTGATTTTTAATATATTTGTTTTTATGTTTGTCCATCTTGAAGTAAGTGGGAATTGTTTTTTTAAACTCCTGTTAGAATTTTAAAATGTTGTGGTATTTATCCATCTTGGGAGCAAGTGGGAATATTCCTTTATTTATCTGCTGTTTAAATAAAAATAAATAATATATTGATGTTTATCCATCTCAAAATGTGGGAATGATTTTGTCCTGCTTGAATTTTACAATATTATTCTTTCATCCACTGTTTTTGATGTTACAACTATGCATTGGAAGTTTGGTGTTGCGTTGGTACTAGACACTAACATGCGAGACTTCCGCTCTTCTCCGCAGATGGTGCGCCAGGCGCCCCTGGTCCCCCCAGCCAGCTGCAGGCGGCCATCAACGCCACGGACACCACCTTCCTCCAGCAGAACCAGCAGCTGTCTCAGATCCCACCCCAGATCCCGCAGGTAGCCAACCCCGCCCGTATGCCCATACAGAATGTGCAGCAGAGGACTACACCACCACCCAATCAGGTAATATGTCCAGCAGTTTCTGGGTTTTAATTGTTCACATATATGTGTTGCACATGTATGAATGAAAGATTCCCGCTGGGACTTGAACCAGCAAACTGTATGTCATGTTGGTGCATGTTGCTCTGTGACTGAGTAAGTGTATCAGGTCCAGAGATTACAAAACCTTTTGAATTTAGTGCAAGTTTGTACTTTAAAAAAAAAAGGTTCGTAATCTTGGGACTGGATCCAAAAGTTAAAAATGTAAATAAAGTTTTCACAGGTGTACGGTAGTATTACTAAGCCAGCTTTTTTGACTTGGGGGATAAAGAAAGTAAAATTAATATTACTCTGTTCACAGATGAATGCCCAATCTCGGTCCATCGGGGAACTGTCAATGAACGCTGCTCTCCAAGAGTCGCAGCGTCACTTCCAGGAAGCCATGAAGCAGAGGTCGGCAGTGGCCCAGGGACAGAACCCAGGCATGACTGCCCAGCAGTTGCCTCCCACTCAGCTCCAGCCCCAGCCCCCTCAGGGCCAGAACCAGAACATACAGGGACTACCCCAGCACATGGTGCTGCCCGGTCAGACGTCGCAGGGAATAGGCGTGCCCCCACAGCAACAGACTCCACCCCACGTTGCCCGGCCACAGCAGTCGCCACAGCAACAGCACATGTCGCAGGCACTGCAGCAGAAGCAGCAGCAGCTACAACAACAGCAGCAGCAGCAGCTACAACAGCAGCAGCAGCAGCAGCAACAACAACAGGTCAACCACCAGTCCTCGGTTGCGGCACAACAGTCTCACCTTCTCAACCAACTCCCTGAACAAAGCCAGTCGGCCCCGCAGGCGTCCCAGCTGAAGCAGCAGCTACAGCAGCAATTAACTCAACCAGTGAGTACCCTCTCTTTAACCCTTTCCCTGATATATTTGTTCTTGCACCATTTATTATTATTTCTAAGGAACAGTGCACAGTTGATGGCATATATATATATATATATTATAATAATTTTTATTTTTAAAAATGAAGAGAGAAAAAATGGTTGGCCGGTCTGCAATCCAGGTAATCAGATAACTATGACTGTATCAGAATTATACAAATTCATGTCTTGGCAGCACCTCAAGTTGTGGATGTTTTGTAATTTATTGCAGTGTTGTTGTTTTTTTTCTGTTAATTTATTTTTATTTTTAAATTTCTCTCTTCAGGGAGACCAATCTCCGATGCCCCCTGATGTCATGATCAAGCAGGAGATCCCCGAAGCTAACCAACAGCTGGCCAGCCTCCTGGCCAGCCCCTCCACAACGTCTGTCATGTCTCCCACCGGCAGCAGCCACGTGACCCCAACATCCAATACTCAGTCTCTCAGCACTAGCACAAGTCTGGAAGATATCAAATCGGAGATCAAAACCGAGATCAAAACTGAAGTGAAGTCGGAGGCTTCAATGGACAGTGTGAGCAGCGTCGGCGGTGGGAAGGGAGCCGCTTCCGGAAAGGGGTCGTCTGGTGGAAAGGGTTCCAGTTCCGGCTCCGGCAAGGGGTCCGGAAAGGGCAAGTGCATGCCGAGCATCGACAAGATGGAGACGGAGGACGACAGCTCGGTGACCGTCAAGGAGGAAATGGGCTCGGTGTCCGGACCCATGTCTGAGAGTGCCACGCCCAAGCAGGAGGCCAATGACAGCAACAACGATTCCGGCAACAACAGCATGGATGACAGCAAGACCAACACCTGCGACTCGTCTGGAGCGGCGGCAGGGGCGGTAGTCGCAGCCGGGGCACAGAAGCCTAGGAAGAAAGGTGAGCAATATGTGCCGACACAAGATCGATCATGTCATAGTCAAGTGTATTCTTCCAACCAAAAGATTCTTTTTGATTAATGGACTTGGTTGTTTAACTCTCTCCATGCCGTAGGCAAACAGATATCCTATAGAGCAACTTGTCTGCTTAATCCAGCAGGAAGAGGGTTAATGGACAAGCGTATGGTATATTGTTACTTAGTTTTATTAATTACGTTTTTTCTTCTTGTGTTTTCAGTTTTCAAACCAGACGAGTTACGTCAAGCCCTGATGCCAACTTTGGAAAAGCTGTATCGCCAAGATCCAGAGTCGCTTCCATTCCGACAGCCGGTTGATCCCGTCATGCTGCAGATCCCTGTAAGTTGTTGGATCAGTCGAGAATTTTACATGCATTTTGTTAAGATTTTTGTAAAGATTTGTCAACAAGCTCAGTAGTATGGTTACTCCATTGCAAAACAAAAGCGAAACATTTGTAAGAAATTATTACTTAAATATTTTAGATATTTAGTTATATTAGTTTCATGGTATGTGTTTATTTTTTAAATTGGGTTTAGAACGGCTTTAAGGATTCTTTCCCTTATATCACGACATACGTTTTTGGCAAGAGGAAATCCATAGCAAACATTCATATAGTAAGTGCATAAAGAAATAAGTCATTTGCTCTTTGTTTAGGACTACCATGAAATCGTGAAGAAGCCCATGGATCTGTCTACAATCAAGCGGAAGTTGGATACGGGTCAGTATCAGGATCCGTGGGAATACGTGGATGATGTGTGGCTCATGTTTGACAATGCATGGCTTTACAACAGGAAAACGTCACGAGTCTACAAGTACTGTTCCAAGGTAAGTTACCCTGGCTCTCGTGTGCGAGACTTTCTTGAAATGAAACGGAAGTTTTAGTTTCAGTTAGTGTATTTATTGGCTTTATTGTTTTGTTTGTTTTGGGTTTTATTTATTATGAAATTTAGTTGTCATTTTATTTATTTATTAATTTTTATTTTTTATTTTTTGAATTTTATCTATTTATTGCATATCTGTGAAATATTCACACAGTGACGTAAAGCATTAAACCAATCAATTTATTTATTCCCCTATTTAGCTGTCAAATAACTGCAGTGCCATATTGAATTAGTTGGCACTGTGCAGTTCTCAATATTTGTGTTCAATATTGAGCAAAACGTTATAATGTCTTGCAGCTGTCGGAGGTGTTTGAGAACGAGGTAGATGGAGTGATGCAGTCCCTAGGCTACTGCTGTGGCCGGAAGTACGTCTTCAGTCCCCAGGTCTTGTGCTGCTATGGGAAACAGCTGTGTACAATCCCCAGGGATGCTATGTATTACAGCTATCAGAACAGGTTGGTATAATGATAATCAGTATCTGTAATTTTGTAATTGATAGAGAAAATATTGTACTGACTTTGGTGGCTCAGCTTCACTTCTTTGTGAAATGAAAAATGGTAAAGGATTATTAAAATAGAAAAGTAGTATTGTATGTATATTATTATGATTTTGTGTTTCATCTATAGCATATGTATATGTATTGTCCATGAAATGGCGTCCCATTTGATAGTTTTCCGTCCTTGGCTGTTCATCACTGCTCATTGCTGAATCATTTTAAGCATCAGAAATTTGCATTAGCTTGGCCTGCATGGTTTTCTCTAAGTTTGTAGATTTGTGAGTCGAAATGACATTCAAAATAAATATGCTTCAAATTGTATACACTACTAATGTTCATACTTAATTTTTAACCTACCATCAATTTTAAGTGTTGTTTTCTCCAAGATTGTCAAATAAGCATGTTTTGTGCATTGGGGAAAACTGTTTAACTGGCTAGAAAATATGATTTGCTAAAATAATCACCAATTACTACTTCCCGTTTTCTTTACATTAAGTGCAAAGTACTAATATTTATCTCATTGCTGTGACATAAAACAATAACTTTCTCACTAATATTTATCCCACTTGGTCCCAAGAACCAGTCATAACGTATGGGTAAAAGATTCCTGCTGTGACGTAAAACAATAATTCATTCGCTCACTAAAGAACCGGTGTGTCCATCGGCAATCGTCCGTATTTGTCAATCATAAGTAGACATTCTCCAGATCAGCATTACTCACTACATATTTCATGGGCACAAGCACTGTAATACTTCATTATTGTTTATTTTCAAATATCATTCACAATTATTTGTTTTATTACCAGTAACTATGATTTTGCATAAATGTTTTTATTCGAGAAATGTAGAAAGTTCACAAGAACGGCATATTATAAAATTACTGTCATCCCAATTATTTATTATCATCACAGTGTTTATTGTCATCCAATTTAGTTGCATCATTCAACTGCATTTATCATTTCATATTATTAACATTAATCTGTATTTGTTCTGTTCCATGTGTTCATGGTTAAACGTTTGTATGTTTGTTTTAGATAACCAAACATTTGAGTCTGACAAATCACTTTTTCTAAAATTTATGAAGTAAATGTTATTTCCTATTTGTTCGTATTGTGATCTGAAAAGAAAAATAATGTGTTAAAGTTTTAATATTTTGGAAAAACCTACCTTACTGGATTTAAATTAATCTTTTTTTTGTTGTAATCAAAATTTGAAAGCAAGTTGGATTATGAATGAAAAGCAGGGCTGTGAAGTCAAGGTTTGGTTATTACACTTGCGTTTCGTGTTAAAATTAACGAGTTTGTGCTTATTTTAATGCATTGTTTTATAGGCTCATGTTTCACACACTTGCTTCATTTCATTGTCTCACCACCGTGCTTTTACTCATTTCATTCCCTGCCCCTCCCCGCTTGCTTTGCTACCGCTGTGTTGGTGTGGCGGCCCTTGTGTCCCGTGGTTACCCTGACCGTATCATCAATCAGATCACCCTCTGTATCCGACAGATATGTGTACTGTGAGAAATGCTTCCAAGAAATACAGGCAGATGAGGTGGAGCTTGCCGACGACCCGACACAACCACTGGCGTAAGTTTCACCAAGAGAATTTGTAATAAAAATTGGAAATATTATTAATTACAAATTGAATACATGAAGAAGAAGAAAACATTATTTTTTTAAATAACCAAAAGCTGTATTGGAATTGTTAAGTTGGAAATCCTATTTCATATAAATTATGTAATATGTTTCTAAATTCACTTAGTGCATTGAGTTGCAATGCAACCAGAAAACAAGAAGAAATGCACACCCAAAAAGAAAATTTATTGAAATTACCTTTAATTAGTAATATCATTGCTTTTTGAATTAACTATTTGAAGTGTAGAACATTTTAAAACAATACTAATATTTGTGATTAATTTTCTGTTTACAGGAGAATTAAAAAGGAGAAGTTTGACAGGATGAAAAATGATCAACTTGACTATGAACCGTAAGTAGTGGTTGTTTTATTATGTCTTACTATGACATTTACACAATTAGGTGAAGTCGTGAAAGTTTGCACAAATTAACCAGCAATTTCAAATTGTTCATACTTCAGTGAACAACCATAATATGTTGGATCTAGTTGTTAAAAAACAGCAACATTTGTCCATATAGATGTTGTTAATTGTGTACTATGCACTGATGCCTGTAAAATTAAAAAAAATCAATAGCATTTTGATTTATTAGCTTATGTTAATCATCTCATTCATTTCCAGGTTCATCGAATGTCTAGACTGTGGGAGAAAACTGCATCAGATCTGTTGTTTGTGGTTTGAACCAATTTGGCCCCAAGGGTTAGTATCGCAGTATAACTTTTGAAACCCAGAATATTTCATAGTTTTAATATTATTTTGAAAGCTGCTCTAAACTCCAATTTAACAAAATATAGATATAATAAAATTAATTAAATTTAATAAAAACAAATTAGTGCATCTAACTAGATACAAATCTTTAACATTTCATGTTGCTATTATTATTTTTTACATGTATGGATTTCCTCCATCTTTAATCTCCATTCATTTCTTTGTAGGTATACATGTGATAATTGCTTGAAGGCCAAAGGTCAGAAGCGAAAAGAGAACAAATATTGTGCAAAACGTAAGTAGAAAATTGATATTTCTTGACATGTTGGTTATTGCAGAATGAGTTTTTGGGAGTTTCTAACACTTTTCGTATTAGTTGATAAAACTCTGGAAGCAAAGTAAAAATAAATTGAACACCATTAATTACTTGCAATATGATGTAAAAACAAATTAACACCATTACCTGCGTGCAAGATGAAGGTTCTTCTTGCAACTGGATGTATTTATTTAGTTCAGTTGTACTTTGTGCTGTCAGTTTTCTGACCGTGAATGTGGCGTTGTGTTGCAGGACTTCCAAGTACGAAGCTAGGCACGTACCTGGAGAACCGTGTGAATAACTTCCTGAGGAAGAAAGACTGTGGTGCTGGAGAAGTGTCTATCCGAGTCCTGTCGAGTTCGGACAAACTTACAGAAGTCAAGCCCCTCATGAAGAAAAGGTATGTTCAGTCCATCCACCGATTAGCCACCCAGTTGGGTGAAGTCTTCACATGCAGGCATGGCACTTTTCTGCAGATATGCGGAAATTTGCTGATTTATTTGACCATGGGTCGATTTATTTGCCTTGGACGTGGAATTGCCCTTCCCCCCAGGCTCTGGGCGTGATTTCCACTGAAAGCACAATTGTCTTTTGCCATGCCTGTACATGTGTGAAATATAGAAATTTGTCAGTATGGGTGAAAGATTCTTGCTGAATTGTGGATTTAATTTTTTTTGGTGGTCCTGTAAACTAAGCGGACGAAATGCTAAATCCCATATTAGTTAAGATTCAGCAATTGTCACAAATGGGTGAAAGATTCTCGTAGCAATGTTAAACTCCATATTCACTCATTAGATTCAGCTGCAAAATTTTCATAATGCCCAAACATTTGTCCAAATTTGATAGTAAGGGTCAATCTTGTACATTGCCCAATTGATGTTTTGCAGGTTTGGAGATGAAATACCAGATGGCTTCCCTTATCGGTCCAAAGCTATGTTTGCCTTTGAAGAAATCGATGGTACTGATGTGTGCTTCTTTGGCATGCATGTACAAGAGTATGGTTCAGATTGCAGTATGCCTAACACAAGGTAGGATTTCTTTCTATTATTGGAGTGTTGTCGTGTATGTGTGAAATATTCCCACTGCAATGTAAAAGATGTCATTCATTCATTCACTCACTCACTCATTCATTCATGTCCAGGGTGTGTATTCTCAAAACTTCTTATCTAAGAATTTCTTAGTGAGAAAAGATCTCTTTTAAAATTAACATAAGCAGAAATGTTCGAGAATACGGGCCCAGTTTCCTAATTTATTTTATGTTTTTCATATATAGCCATGTATTGCCTATTTTAATATGGTCATACAAGACTCCATTATTTGTTACTCCTATTGACGTATCTAAGTGTTCTACTTAATGATAACCTCCAAGATATACTCCAAGCTATATTTTACAATTCCATGTCTTTCAGGCGAGTCTACATATCGTATTTGGACAGTGTTCATTTCTTTCGTCCCCGTGCACTGCGAACAGCTGTCTACCACGAGATTCTGATTGGCTACCTGGAGTACGCCAAGCAGCTGGGCTACACCATGGCGCACATCTGGGCGTGTCCGCCCAGCGAGGGGGACGACTACATCTTTCACTGCCACCCTCCGGAACAGAAGATACCCAAACCAAAGAGACTGCAGGAGTGGTACAAGAAGATGCTGGACAAGGCCATCATTGAACGCTGTGTGACAGACTACAAGGTGGGTTGTTTTCTCTTTCTTACTACTCGTCGCAAATGGGCGAAAGATTCCCGCAGCGACATTGAACTCCCATAATCGCTCAGTCGCTTTCTTACTACACTGTGCCCTCTTGCTCAGAAAACTAGTAGCTATAGTTGATGATGAGTAAAATGTTATGGACCCATTACAAGTGTTCTGAGGAACAGGGTCTTGGACTGGAATACAAATCCATCTTTTACTCTTTGTATACCACACGTGACTTAGAAACTTGTATGGAATCATGCCAAGACTTTTGGACACTGGTTGGAATATTGTGTAGAACAACTATGATGTCTACATTCTTGATAATTTTTAACAACTTAGAATTCTTTTGGGTAATATTAATTTAAGTATTTTTTTCAGGGGTGAATTCAGATTTATTTTTCTAGTGGTGATTCTGAACCACCACTAGAACAAAAATCTGAATTCACTCCTGAAAAAATTTTGATATTACCCAAAATAATTATAATTTGTTAAAAAATATCAAGAATGTAGACAGCATCTCTCCCATTCTATTTATGATTTGTTTTCGGTTGTTTATTTCAATTTGATTGGTCCCAATGCGCACAACACCAAATTATTTATCGGCCAGTGTTTTTATTACAGTAATTATTTCCATAGTAAATGCGGAACATTTGAATGAATTAATGACATCTGACATTGCCACTCGCCACAGGACATACTGAAAGACGCCATCGAGAGCAACCTGACGAGCGCCAAGGAGCTGCCGTACTTCGAGGGGGACTTCTGGCCGAACGTACTGGAGGAGAGTATCAAGGAGCTGGACCAGGAGGAGGAGGAGAAGAGGCGCCGTGAGGAGGCGGAGGCCGCTGCTGCCGAGGCCGAGAGCCAGGACGTTGTGGACGACATTGGAGACGTGGTGAGTTGCTGACTTGGCGTCAATTAACAGTTCTCAAATTACGTATTGGAATTGAGTACAAGTATTTGTGTGTCGAGGAGTCTAGAGACTGCTCTTCTGGCGTGCAATGTGTGCGTTACGGAGAAAAGTCCTAACTCCCGATTAACAGTTCACAGATTACATATTGGAATTGAGTACAAGTATTTGTGTGTCGAGGAGTCTAGAGACTGCTCTTCTGGCGTGCATTGTGTGCGTTACGGAGAAAGGTCCTGACTCAAAGACTACCTTAAAAATAGAGCAACAAACTCCATATTTGTTCATTTCCAAGCATTCAGTAGGGTAGTCCCCAGGCATAAAACATTCATTTATTCATTCATTCATTAGTTCTGTTGATACGTTCAAGTGTTCGCCAGTTTTAATAAACACTGTCGCCACTTTTACCGTCACAGATGTATATAACTTGTATGTAGGAATGTATATAACTTGTATGTAGGAATGTATATATTGGACATGCTTGAACCGCCTAGTCTTCTAAGCAACTATACAAATATTTTGTGTTTACTGACTCTGCAGAACGACATGGACAAAAAGAAAGGGGAGAAGAAGGGGCGCAACAAGAAGGCCAGCAAGAGCAAGAGTAGCAACAGGAAGAACAACAAGAAAACCAACCTGCCCCATGGTGGAAACGATCTCACTGCCAAGCTGTATGCTACCATGGAGAAGCATAAAGAGGTAAGAAATATATTTTGTACACGTAACCGTACTCAAGTTGACCCCGAGCCTCGTGCGGAGAGACGGCATTGGGGAGCATGGAGCTTCTTCTCATCGGCTCGTTATCGTTTGCTCGATTCAAGGTCACAGTAGCGTAGTTATTTGTGTGTTAGTCGATTGTCGGCGACCAGGCGTTGATTGGGTCCAGCTTGGTGTAGTTATACGTGGTAGATGTCGTTCAGTGTTTTGTTGTCTGTCTGTCGTGTACTATCCACTCTCATTGCAATTTGTCATAGCTTGGCTCCTTGGCCAACTTGTCCTCTCTTCATTACTCTTCAAGAATTTCCCGCTACCCCCCAATACAATATCCTGGCCCCCCATGTTATTTTCATACTGTTGAACACTGTATGGAAGGAATACAACATTGAAAGAGCATAGTTGTAGTTGTTGATATTATTACTTCAGAAGTTTCCTTATGTGTCTCTTGCTCTATACTTGTATTTGAAAGGATCTTTAATACACTTTGCATGGTTGTTGTTTCGCTGTTGGGGGAAATTCATGATGTGATTTGGTATTAGTGTGGAGTGTGTCTGGTGAAAGTAATACCAACTAATCACAGCTAGCTCCACAGGTAACACTAATCAAGACGAGCTTACTGGATCATGTTGTGTCCATCAAAATGAATTTTGTTAAAAATGTATGAATTAACATGTGATGTCATAGTGTCATAGATCTATACATGAAGATATAGCAATGGAATTACCTGTCAAGTAATGTTTATACCTTGGTGTTGGTGCCGAGGTGAATGTTGCTGAGATTTGTCCTCAGGAGTCTTCTTTTTTTTTTCTTCTCCCTCGCCTCCCCCTCACACAATTCATGTCTGCATTCTCACCAAAGGGCCACCGCCTCGCTTAGTGTTGGCCGAGTAAGATGGCATCTTGTGTTTTGATGCCCTGCCCTATATAAAAAAAAACTTGCACTACGTACATGAAAACCTATGAAGATTACTAATTTCTTCTGAGAACTAACTGATGATAACCTGATTTTGTGTTCCTAATGATCATATATACACTTGGTTACTGTTGTGTTTAGTCTTAGCTCAGTTGGTCAGCAACCAGTAGAGCTTGTCAAGAATTGTCCCTTTGCTCTTGTGTAAACCTAGTCGAGACCAGGCTCAAATACTTTGCCACATATTTTTTTCCGTTTCTCTGATGAAGAATTAAATGTCACTTGTCTTTAATTTTTGCAGATCATTTCATTTCTGGAGCATTATAACCTATAAATATTTCAAGATTGTATTTTCAAGTTTTATCCATAGACCAATGTATGCAATTAGTTATAGATGTGAACATGCTCTCTTTCAGTTAATTTGTTTATTTGGGCATGGTGATAATGATTGATTTCTGGACCCAATCGCAAACAAATAAATTGTATCTTTCTGAAGCTTTCGCTTTCTTATCATGTTCTTGATGTAACCTATACTGTATTCACAAATTCACAATTTTGCATTTCTTCTGTTTTGTCGTGTTTCCTTTGAAATACATTTTAATTGTAAAATGCCATGTTTCTGGAGCAGGTCTCCAAAGCCATTAAAAGTTTGCACACCACACACACTCTCCAGTCACAAGATTGGACGCGCCTCTAGCATTTTCATTTTTCGGAGAAGACCTTTCATTCATCACCAGAGTGGAATTGCCAGGTTCACCCACAGGACTGCTTAACCAGATAACAAATGCTCCACATGAACGCATTTCACTCCTGCATCCTCGCCAGATAACAAATCCTCTACATGAATGCATTTGTTGCTATTCTTGGAAAGGGAAGCAACTCTTGCCACTACTAATACAAAACTTTATTCTTTGAATGCAAACAAGAAATTCTGTTTAATCTTATGTACTATGTAGGAAATCTCATAGTTACATATTTCTATTTGAAAGGCAGACAACCAGTTGGCATAACAAATTATGCATAGCACAAAATTGGATACAGATTGTTCGAGTTTTCCCACCAAAAGAAGCAATTTTGAACATCTTCAAAATAATGGTAAAAATTTGAAGGAGACTGCTAAATGTTGGTTAAATTATATACATTCCTGGTGCAATGATCCATGACGTACAACAAATATATCATGGTCGTACAACTGTATAGGTTAGCATTCATGTAGATAATAAAAGTCCAAATGCGGTGATAGAAACTAACTTTATATCTTACTAGCCTGAATAGTGATACAAGGTGCACTCGTTTGGGCTGACAACCCAATAATTACAACAATAAAAATGTGAAAGTGCGAGTATGCTCATCATGAAGCCTAATAATAGTGTCCTAAAATAATAATAACATTATGCATTATTATATAGCATGTATATTTGATTGCTACATTTCATGATTAGATTTGTAAATTTTGTAGTGATTTACTAAATATTACTGGACACAATGTCAAGAATTATTTCTCACAATGCGATCTATGAGTTGTGTGCAACCAAATATTCTTACATATTCGTCATAAACATGCCTATTATGTAATTTTTTAGCTTGGACAAACCACAAAACTTTCACTCCCACTTCCCGCCATGTCTGCTGTGCTTTCTCGTACCCCACCGGCGTAACCCACCGATTTCTTTTTGCAATCAAGCAGTACCCCGCCTAGCCCCTTCAACCAGCTTATGCCACATCTCTTTTCCGCCTCCCAATCAAGCGAACCCACTAATAACAAATGTTATGAATTTCTACTAGCCTTTAGGATACTTTTACCATTGGGAGAAATGGCCTGGGCTAGCGGGCTAGTGTTAATAACTTAATTTCAATCCCTGAGAATGTGTTTGCATTTCTTTGATTTTACAATCTTTAATTCAACATGGCAGACACTGCTTGTTTGCAACAGCTTTCTTTGCGTGCAATAACTCTAATTTTTTTTGTCAGCCTAATCTGGTTTGGCCCTTTGTAACTTGTTATCCAAACAGTCTAATATAATTTCTACTATAGCAATTGATGCTTTCTTATGACATGAACCTTCACAATATTTATTGTCCGGATATCTGAACATAAATTATGCTTGTTTTGTCAGTTTGGTTCCCAGAAATGTCCGACCGTAAACGGAAACTATATTTCCAGTTATCTTTATTCATTTTATATAGGAAGATATTGGTTCCCAGTAAAAACCGTGCAGATAGCAAGGAAGCTGGCTATCTGAAGATGAACACATTCAAGAAGTTGAGCAGCATGTCAAGCTTGAAAATGAACATATTTGATGATTAGGCAAGATCAAATAAAATATGTGTTTTACGGAGAGATAATGTTTTATATAGACCACAGGCAAGTGTCCAACAGATAAGTGGTCCAAGTAAGTGTATTGCCCTGAGTCGATACATTAATTCACACCTTTTGGAAAATGTATTTTATGGAAAACTAAAGTGGTTATATCACCATTTCATGTCTGTTTGGCCATATCCATCGACTAATATTAAAGATAAAGATGACTGGAAACCATAATTGAGAAATCATTAATTTAGTTTTAAAAACACTTCATCAAATTCTTCCTGCATCTAGACATTTTGAAAATTAAATTCCCGTAAAACAAGGAAAAACAATATATTTGTTGAGTTACTTGTGTTTTATGATCCATATTGTTGTTAATGTTTGTTCAATTCATATTGGTTGATTCCAATTTTTAAGTGTTGAATGAAATAGGCGAAGTAGCTTGAATGGTGGTAACGAAAAGTTCTGAGGAGTATTTTCATCATCATGGTGTAGTATGTAGGTTCCTCTTCTATGACAAACTCAGTGATGAATCCAGTCACGCATGCAATCTCGGACGCATGCAATATCGGTTAGGCTCGCATATTTAACCACAATTTGTTTGCTTTTAGGGGTGGCTCTAACACACTGCAACCGACTAATACAGATAACAAAAGTGTATTTGCTTGCTTCATTGCGGATGCTGGCCAGTTAGCCCTGTCCAGTCTTGTTTAACCATCTCCATGCTGAGGGCAACTGTAGATACTAGATGTCCTAAAGAGCTGTGTCTGTGCCCAATCCAGCAGGGAGAGGGTTAAGCTGTTTTTTGTTTTGTTATATCCTTGTCTGTTGTTGGATCCAGTTGTGAAATCATTGAGGCCCAGTTATTACCGTATTTACTTGTGTATAATGCGCACCCCTTTCTCAGGGGAGGAAAATCTGGAAAATACGTTGTTGTCGTATATAATACTTCTCAGTCCGACAAATTGCAAAATCGCAAATTGGTGAAAATATTGGGTAATGCAAAAGACGGAATTAGTCGGTGGTAACTCTCGGAGGCATTCAAAGCATTCTAGCATGAATTGTGGAATGCACAAAGCATTCTAGTGCACCCATGTCCTTTTGCGAAATCATGATATTTTAAATATTATTTTTATTTATTACCCACGTTCTGTTAGAAATCCACCAAATGTATCTGACAGCACGATACAAAGAAAGTCCTGCAGTGTTGTGTTTTTTTGTGTAAATTACTGCATATAAGATTGGCAATCAGACAACCATCTCTTGTTCTCTAAATTTATTCTTGCTTGTGGAACATATTACATGTGTTAACTTGGTATCAGGTTTTCTGAACTATTAATGGCAGTTAACTTGCTGGAATTCTTATGTTCTTGCAGGCAAAGAATGTAGGACTTAATTTTGTTTGGATTAGATTTGGTTCTGAAATAGATTTCTAAACAATGGTTTTGTATTCTCATGAACAGTCAATTCTGTATCCTTTGAATTTTCAAAATCATAATGAAACGACACGATTGTATTGAAACGTGTGACTTTTCTGGCTTAAAAAGTACCTCTGTTTCAATATTGAAGGAAGATGTGGCCCAGTAAGAATAATATTTTATAACAAAAATGGATGTAATTTACTAATTCGAATACTATCCGCTGTCGTGGGTTTTTTTTCAAGATGAAAAACATACGAATGTTTTCAAGCCTGTTTGAAAACAAGTATGTTTTAATATGATCCTCGCCTGAAACAAAAAAGAGGATATCATTAATTCAAAGATTGCTGTCGGGATGATCATTTTGGGAGAGCTGTGGTGGCCATGTCATAAAGTATTTCCTCTCATCAATAACGCTATTGATGATGGGATATTGACGACTGTGGTCTTATTTTCAGGTATTCTTTGTGATTCGGTTACGACCCCAGGCCAACCACGAGCTTCCTCCCATTGTGGATCATGACCCTAACATCAGCTGTGAATTGATGGATGGGCGAGATACGTTCTTGACATTGGCCAGAGAGAAACATTACGAGTTCTCTTCTCTGCGACGAGCAAAACTTTCATCCATGGCGTTCTTGTACGAATTACATAATCAGGGACGAGACAGTTTTGTGTACACTTGCAACACATGCAGGGCTCATGTGGAGACCAGATATCACTGTCAAGTCTGTGAAGTAAGTAACTGCTTCCATCTAACGTCAGATCAGACAAATTAAAAAAAAAAATGTATATTTTGATTAAATATTTCCACTAAATACGAACAAATGAAAATATGTCAAATACCTACTGTGGCTAATGAATGCTTAAATAGAATTCACAAACAAATTACCTAATCTGATAAGATCCTAACTAGTATCTTCACTTGTAGTTAATCCGTGTCGTCTTTTTGTATTTCAGGATTTTGATCTCTGTATACACTGTTACAAGAAAGATGGACATCATCATAAAATGGACAGATTGGGTTTTGACCTTGATGATGGTTCGTACTCTGGTGACAAACAGGAAAATCCTCAGGAATCTCGACGCCAGTCTATACAGAGGTGTATTCAGTCATTGGTGCATGCATGTCAGTGTCGTGATGCTAACTGCAGGCTTCATAGTTGCAATAAGATGAAGCGTGTTGTGGCCCACACAAAGAGCTGTCGCAGAAAGACAAATGGTGGTTGTCCTATATGCAAGCAACTGATTGCACTGTGTTGTTACCATGCAAAGCATTGTGAAGAAAACAAGTGTCAGGTGCCGTTTTGTCAACAACTTAAGCATAAACTTCGCCAACAGCAGCTTCAGCAGAGACTACAACAGGCGCAAATGTTACGACGTCGAATGGCCTTGATGACTTCGTCTACTAGCAGTACCAATGGTATAGGGGTAGCTGCTGTTCCAAATGTGGTTTCTGGTGGCGGCAACGTAGGAGTCAGTCCAATGCAAGCCATACAAGCTCCGCTTCAGCCAGCAGCGTCACCTCACCAGCCAGGATTCGGTAACGGCGGCAAGCCTCCTGCAGGTCCTTCCCACGCTGCTGCCATTGCAGCCGCTTTCAAAGCTCAGCAGGCTGCAGAAAGTCAGCAGCATCAACCTATAATGAGGACCCAGATCAACACTCCTCCCATCACCCAACCCATGCAGTCCACTCAGCCCAAGACTCTGCCCATGCAGCAGGTCCCACAAGCAGCCCAGCAGATGGTTCAGCAACGGCATGCAATGGCCCAGCAGCAGTGGTCCCAGCAGTACACGCAGCAACAAGCTCTGCCACAACAACAACAACAGCAGCAGCAGCAGCAGCAACAACAACAGCAGCAGCAGCAACAACAGCAACAACAACAGCCAGCACAGGCTCAGGACCCACAGCAGCTGATGGGCATGAGGATGCCGATAGCTCATCCGGGTCATCCGATGGCGCCCGGCACCGCTGCTGTCAATGCTGCTGGCATGGGACAACCTCAAGCCCGCCCACAGAACCCCCAATCAGCCGTTCAGCAGCTGCTCCATGCTCTGAAAAATCAGCCATCTGGTCATACAGACCACAGGGTCTTAAATATGCTAAAACAGAATCCCGTTCTCATGGCGTCTGTGCTCAAGTTGAAGGATATGCGTCAACAGCAGAAGCAGTTGCAACAACAGCAGCAGCAGCAGCAACAGCAGCAGATGCCAAACATGCAGAATATGCAGGGCATGCCACCTCAGCAACAGCAACAGCCACAGCCACAACAACAAGCCAATCAAATCACACAACAACAGTACCGTATGCTGCAGCAGATGCGTCAACAACAGCAGCAACAGCAGCAGCAGCAACAACAGCTTCGACCTCAGCAGATGAATCGGTTCCAGCAACCAATGCAGTCCTTCCAACAAAGGCAACGCATGAATTTCCAACCACAGCAGACGTACCAAAACGACAACTCCATTCTTCAGTATCAGCAACAGCAGCAGCAACAACAGCAGTTGAAGCAGCATTCGCCACAGCATCTCCTGCAGCAGGTGCGCTCGCCGCCAACCTCGGCTGCCCAGCTTCCACAGACTGTACGGTCTCCACAGCCCACACCATCACCACGACAACAACCAATCCCCTCCCCACATCATATCCCTCCCAACCACTCGCCTCACCCCGGTGGTGTTCCAATCGACCCTAATCAAATGAACTCTGACCAAGTCATGCTTTCACAGCTATCCACAAATCATGCTACTATATCACAGTTACAAAGTCCGAATCCAGCAGATCTAGGACTAAACTCCAATGACAATGATGTGTCAGCACTCCAACCTCAAGACCAGTTGTCCCGGTTTGTAGAGACATTATAGTAGTGGGCTTGATGGACGACCAGAAGTGATTGGTGTGTCCAAAGACGAATAACTAACCCAAGCATAAACACATGCAACAGATAATTTATGTACCATAATCATATAAGAGATTGACTCTGTGTGTATTTTGTCATGTTTTTCAGTTTTGCAGAACAAAATGTCATGTTTTCATAAGAGAGTATGTGTGTTTTATTACAAAGAGGAGAATTAATATCATCTGGATGTAGAACATTGTAGTTACAGTGATAAGTTATCTCATTGAATGTTCATTACCTATTTGAGCATTGTTTCATGTATACCTACCACAAATAGGTATGGCCATCATTTATAGAGTTAGCTTAGTACCAACTTTTGTCAGATGTCCTGTTCGGAGACATTGTGTTTTTAACTGGCTGGAAGAGAGAATGATGTGAAAGATGCTGTATTTAAGTGAACAACCAAGTGATAACTGTTGTGTACTCTTCCAGTAGGCCCGTGTGGACACTGTGTATATAGTTCCAGCATGAAATGTCCACCACTACTTAACTTATCATTATATCCAGCGAGATGCATGCTCTCTTCCTGTCGTTAGGAGAAGCGCGTCGGACGTTTGTTTGTTTGTCCTGCTCTCTCCTTCTTTTCTCTCCTCTGCTGAAGGTAGCTGGCATGGAAGGGAAAGGAATGTGTTTTGGAGATGTAGACAATCATGTTTGAGCAATTACGTGGTATGTATATGTTCATGGAATACTTTAATGTAACCTGTCAGATCTTTCCTACAAGCTTTCCACTTTTCAGTCGAGATTCACGTGATATGTTGTATATAAATTAAAATATTCCCTACAAGGAAATTGAATGAAATGGTGTTTTTGCCTTCTATTTTATACATAAAACAAGCCTCCAAAAGTCATTTAATAAAATCAGCAGGAAGTGTTGTTCAGGACTTTGAAGATCCCGAGTGCGACACAGTGATTTTGACGGAAATTTATTATTGGCGTCCATGCAACTGGGTATCGTTTCTAGAATTTCTCAAATCTACTATGAGACCATAAGCTTTGAGAAACGATGCCCTGAATTTGTTACGATTACACATAGAATTGAAATGAGAACCAGTTAGTTCACCTTTTGACTACATATTTTAATAAATTTCTTAACCCTCTCCCTGCTGAAGGCGACTTAAGTTACCTGATCACATGCAGAAATAGAACACTTTGATTTTATTCAGCAGGGAGAAGGTTAATGAAGGTGCCTAAAGGAAGAAATTACTTTTATAAAATGCCAGAATGAATAGACATTGGTGGTGTTGAAAGAAAAGTGTGTTGCCAAGGATCGTCTATTTCTCAATGTTCTACATTTTAATCCTTGGTTTTTAGCATGACTTTCCATGCTATTTCATTTTCTTGCATATTCACTCATTATTATTATTAATATTAAGTAATAATGTAGTCATCACTTATGGGTGAAAGATTCCCGCTGTGATGTAAAACAATAATTCACTCTCACCGCCAAGGATCGCAGGATGTTAAATATGCAACGACGATGGATTTCAAAAAAACTTTTCCAATCCTTTATCCTTGTCGTAATGAAGACTCGATTGACAAATTTACAAGGGAGAAGCCAACTTAGTACACGCCAGAGGTTATCCTCGTAAAAGAAGCATTCAAATGCCGGAAAAGATTACACTTGAGGAACATGTCCCAAAGAATTTTGCATCAAACAAGAAACAAATTCAAAGCACACATAGACTTCAGATTCCTTTATTTCTGAATAAATAAAAAGTACTTCGGTAGCCAAGAGACAAAAACATCACCAGACATGTCTACAGTAATAAAAACGGCTACAGGCATTTTATAAAGACTAGTCTATAGCGCATGTGCAGACAACCAACAGCATGAAAACTAACATGAAGTCGAAATGCATACACTAGCAAACTGATGTTCAACTAGTCCTTATCAAAGATGTCATTTAATTATTTTTTTAATGATTTAAAAATATTTTTTTGTTGTTGAAAAAATGCCACTTTAATTCAAGCCCAATATAATAGGCAAAGTGGTAACTTTTACACAAAAATAAAAAATTTAAAATGACAGAAACTGCCTCATCTTTGAAAACTACCAACAACCACCTAGAAATCATACGAGTTACACCCTTCTACTTCTTGAAAATATAGTGTATTCAGATCTACATATTTCAAATTCACCATAAACGGGTGGAGAAGATTAAAACTTGGAAAATAGTAATAATAATTTCACGTATTTCTAGTTTACTACACACATTTCTGTAAGCATTGACTTCCCACAAGTTGCATTTCTTACACACAGTAGTATGTTGCTGCAACAAGTAGTAGCATGAACAAGTTTAATGAAGATTATTAAAACATTCTCCAACATCAATATACATTGGATTTATTTTATGGCCACTTCTTTTGGGCATTATTTTATGGCCACTTCTTTTAGTTAACTTCTCCCTGCTGAATAAAATCAGTGTTCAATTTCTGCATGTGATCAGGCAATTTAAGTCGCCTTCAGCAGGGAGAGGGTTAAAAGAAACGAATTATGAAGGATTACTTCAGCATAGGACTAGTTTCTGTGGATCTTTACCTCAATGAATTTAGAATTGTATAAATAAATAAATAACAAATAACTACATGTATGTAACAATGCTTTCTAGAGTCTCATGATATTTCATGAGTTTATGTCTTGTGCATATTTTACCTGTATTTCTTAAAATCTTATTCAACAATTTGATTTATTCCATTGGAAATTAGTTTGAGAGTGTCTTATTTTACTACTAGTAAGTCAAATGAATCGATTTTTAGAAAATGTTTCCCCCCCGAATAATATTCAATGTTATAAACCAATCTTTAATCCAGACATTGCTTTTAAATATACATAATTGAGATGCTTTCCAATATTATTAATAAAAGGAACTACATAAAATATGGGATGCAAAATATCATGATATACATAACAAGACGATCTAAAGAGGTTATAACTGCAACTGATCGAAATATAACATAATTGAAAAATGAATAGTTCTATCCTAGTTGTATATTAATCATCTATGAAAACACATAACAATCATTAAAAATCATTATCTAAATCATTAAATCTCTAAATAAAGTATAAACATTTCACGCTGTATAATTATATCATAATTATTGAAGTCAATTTTTTAATATAATTTATTTATTTATTTCAACTACATTGTCAGTGGTAATTACAACAAAATCAGCAAACATCTGTAGAGATGGAGGAATGGTGACGTTAATGTAACACTTTCACCATTATGTAGGGGTGGGGTGGGTTGTGTGGGGCAAAGGGGTTAAGTTTCTCAGTACACCACAACCATCTGCTAAGGTTAACACCAATATCGAAATTAACCCCAAAAGTCTCTAGACACCAACATCCTCTCACTCATAATTATGGACTTTAACTTGTTATAAAGTGCAACACTTTCATGTATGTATATTTCACAAAATTCCACTTTAAAACCAGGATGACACAGCAGGATGGTAATGCATTAAAAGCATAATTTAAGCCGCACGATTAATTAATTAATAAATAACAAACATTCAACATGTAAAAATGGTTATAGATGGAGAAATATGAAATACCAAACATACTTCAATGTTTATATGAGCAAATAATACAATTATGTACAAAAATGTAACAAACTCTCAAAACTTGAGACGCAAACAAAATACATTTCATATAATATAAACATATTTCATCAGATATATAAAATGCTTTACAACTAGACTGGTGTATTCGAAATAGATGGTAATATATTGACAGTATACAATGTTGAAACAGTTATTAACAATAATAGAAAATAATAAAAATTAAAAACAACTTTCAACAGTATGAAATAGGATTTAATGGTGATATACGTGAAAAATAACCCCCAGAGGTTAGTGGAGCAAATATCTATATTGGTTATATTTCTACCCCACACTGAATAATTCAAGGACATTCAATTTTCAAAATTAAAGCTCACATGAATCCAGGAGAAATTAACAAAAATAGCTTGCACACTCTTTCACTCGTATGAATTTCTCATATTACTACATTGGCAGGATTTTACAGTAAACATAGAACCAGAGTTGCCATGGCAACTAACAACACCATTACGATCGCTGCTTTAATAAAGCAGCCAATCATCTTTCAGAGAAGACATAGTAATACTTGGTGGTTTTGAATATTACGACAATCTGAAAATCAGTGTTAGTCTGTCAAAATGATAACACAAGAAAACAATCACAATTTGTTGTTTTAAACACATCTTACAGTTTGCCTAAAGTAGTAGTATTAAATGTACATATACATGAAGATATATTTTAATATAAATATAAATAGATAAATAAAAGATATATTTCAATTTTACTTTTTAATAAACTAGAGTAAACCCTAAAGTTATAAAACATTTTTAAAGGCATAATATCACAGATATTTATGGTTGTTTTGGACTAGTTCTTAGCTATAACTGCAAAGTGCATTCACT
>JAUTBV010141826.1:0-11268 GCA_032361325.1 Lepetodrilus fucensis
AAAGTTCTTTCCAAGTTCGTGCATCTCACTATGTTTTTATATAGTTGGCTATTTAGGGCAAAACGGTGTTTACCCAACAATGTTTATTGTCGTAAGTATCTTCATAGAAATAGAAAATAAAGAGGAGAAATTTTCTCCTATTTTTCTCTCACTATGGCTATACATGTTGCCACATAGTTAATTATGGAAAGTTCCAGGTTCAAATCCCGCCCCAGGAACCCGGCATCAATGTTCATTGAAGTTACCTTTACCTTTCTAACGTAATATTGCCAGGATGTGTTATGGATGTTACAGGTTTCCTCCTGCTTTAAACTGACAAGCCATGATACAAGTGAAAGAATCTACAAGTGAAAGCTGCTCTAAACAAACCCAGTATCGTCTCTCTACAGAAGACAAAAAGTGCCAAGCATAGGGAGAATTATTCTGCAATAGTTATCTCCCTTGGTTCATCTGTAACACATTGCCGCCATATCTACATTGATTTTCTGCTCAAGATTAAATAAATGACATAATTGACTATGGTCGGATGTAATTTTATTCTGTTTTGCGATGTTCTTTTTTATGATATATACAATGAAAAATTATGAGTGGTACTGAACATAAATAAATGTGTAAACTACATGCAGTGTCATTCTCAATGGATTAGACATTTTTACAAAATATAAATGGCACTAGATATATGCAGTGTTTGAATTTAAAGTGGATTCAGTGGGGTCATTGTAAAATCTCCAAAAGGTATCTGGGTGACCCCCTGAAAATTACAGATTTGACCGCCATTATCATTGGGCCTATGGAGAATGACCCCCCTTATTATTTTCTTAATTTCAAACACTGTTAGATGTATATTATTTCATTCCAATGTTTTGATTGTATCTTGTTTGAAGTTTGCTATAAAATTACCTAGCCATTAAAGCTCAATTTTCAAGAAAATCTAGAACATTATTTATCTGAAACCTTAAAGTAAGCTGAACATTGTTATGTACAAGTTGACGGTAACTTGCCATATAAGCCAACAGCAAACATGTGAAATATATGCATTGTCCTTAACACACTAGCTTTAGTGCATAGAATTAATGGCAGTCTCCAACATGGAAGCAATGGAAGACATACTACGAGGTAATGGCGACATTACTACACTGTCAAGGTGACATTGTTACAAGGTCAAGGTGACATTACTACACGGTCAAAGTGACATTAGGGCTGTTTGTTTTGCTATCGGCTGGCCTGACCTGGCAAGCCCTTTGACCCTGTTGACCAGAAAAATGCTTGATTTACCCAATTTCCACATTCTGAGTGCGCCCACTTTGCTGCTTACGAGACACCGGCAAGCAACCGGCTGTGATATAGCTTATTCCAAATATTGGGCAAATCGATTGCGTTTTTCGGGTCAACTGCGTCAAAGGGATTGCCGGGTCAGGCCAGCCGGTAGCTAAATGAACACAGCTATTGTAATGAGGTCAAGGTAACATTACAACAGTGTATTTCTATATGCAATTTGCATTTCTTGAAAAAAAATGTTACATTGAAAACTGCATTCAGAATTTCGGCCAGGCCAATCATTGAAAGAAATGTTGAACATACATAATTATGTAATGTAACCACTCTATTACAATATGAATATGTTACATTGATGAGAGATAAATTATGTACAAATAGTTACATCATATACATTCAGAATATACACACATATGTATGTATATATATATATATATATATATTATATCAAATAGAGGCATCATATAAAACACATATATACACTTGACACACAATAACAATAAACGTTGGTTATTTTAGCATAATTTTCTTTATCAATTCTGAGAGAATGTTTCATATATTAAAAGAATACAACCTTGTACTTCATGATTTGGCAATTGGATTGCATGTACAAATTATGGTTCTCCTAATCTGTGCAGCATATTTAATTAAATGTACTACCCAAAACAGTTTTATTGAGGAAAAATCATGTTTCCCCATCAGCAAGAAATATATCTGGGAATTCTGTGTGAAAAGCAAAACCAACCACTGTGCATTTAGTACTTTGCTTCCTGGATATGTTCTTGAGCACTATTAACATTGAACATAAAGAAAAATATGGTTACAAGATTTCACAATGTGTAATAGTAATAATAATGATCATCAACATCACATATCCATTCATTCCTCAAATATAATAAGTAGAATATGAAGTACTGTATATAATATTTATATAGAATTTCAGGAAATAACTTTGACAATTGTTTTGGTCAACTATATATGTGAATGTATGCCTTTAATAGAAAGTTTACAGAGATACTAACAACTTCCATAACAATTTACAACAAAGTGTCTAAGATATTGCACTTTTCCACCAATAGACTACACCGGTGTAAAGTAAAGAATAACCACACACACACACAACTTAAAACAATACCTGGTTAATTTTCCTGACCATTGTTCAGATTTATGTCTGGCATAAATATATATAATAATGAAACACAGGCCTGGTTATTGTGTTTCTTGATCAAGTCCTATTATCCTAAAATTTCAACATGATAACTGTTACAATTTGTCCTTTGTAAATATGCAGTCTTATTGTAATAATATATTAGCACTGTATATATTAACCCTCTCCTTGCTAGATTAGACACAGCCACTGCTCTTTAGGGCATCTCGGGTTGCCTCCATCATGGTGAGGGTTAATACAGTTTCAAGTTTTCATTATTATGCCATTTATAAATACTTGATAGGAATCTGAAAATGTCATGGTTTTGAACGTGTGCTTTCACAATGAACAATCTTAAGAATAACAGAAATAAACAAGTATGTAAAAATCTTCATTCTAAACATTACTTTTTTTTATATATTGAATCCAGGATGTGTGTTAAAAACAGAACGGGGTGGTGATGACATGTTCAACTTTGGGTGTGGGATGGGGATGGGAATGGAGGTGGGGTGGGGGGTGGATGGGGTGGGTGGATGGGTTTGGGTTACCCAGGTAGGGATTAAAGAATGGCATAGGTTCTGGTGTAATTGTTAACTAACTGATTGATTGGTGTCTGATGGTAACTTATGTTGGCTTCAACTGTTGAATATAATAGACAGGAGACAGGGGGGAAAGGATGATACACACTGCCACAAAAGTACACACACACACACACACATACTAGTATACACATATATGTATGATTGCGCTGCCACACACACACACAGACAGACAGACACACAGACACACAAACAAATACAAATTCATCAGACCTGGTTAATGAAAATATATATTGTTGCTGCAACTGAGTGGCGTATACTTATAAGTCCCTGGGTGGATTGTCTAGTATGACCTCCCATATCTACTAGGAGATAATCTATACATTCACTATATGAACACAGTTTGTACCATTTACAACATAGACACAAATACAACTATACCTCAAAATACAATATTTTGTTCATTCAATCTTTAGTTTTGAGATATGGAACGATGAACTCCCATCTAAATGGACTGCACTGTATTGTCCCAGACCCATAACCTGATGTTACTATCAAACCATAATATACTGAACTAACAGTAAGTAAATGAATAAATAAATATCAATATTCTTAAAAACTAAACATCGTGACCATAGATCTAATGGGTGTTTAACCCTCTCCCTGCTGGATTATACACAGGCTTTGCTCTTAGGGCATCTCCAGTTGCCTCCAGCATGGAGAGGGTTAAACCATTTTATTTTATGTATTCTCCAATGACCATGAATTAAGATATTGGCGCATTCCCTACCACAAGTGTCATTGTCAATGGGTTAAAGCTATCTAAAATGTTTATTAATATTTATATATAATAATAAATTATGCATTAATGCAAGACAATTTATCCAGATATCCAATATTTTGTAAACACTAGGGTCCGTATGTACAAATGTAGTTCAATCACAGTTTAGGCTAAACTAGGTTTAAGCGATGAGTTATACTAATGTCGGTATGCACAAAACCTAACCCTTAAACTACGTCTGTGCATACGGACCCAGGAAAATATTGTTTTACTCATTACTTCATTATTGAAAAAAATATATAGAGCTATCAAAAATGTTATCTCTTTCTAATGTACAACACATTTCCACTAGTGGTTAATAAAGTGTTATCCTATCTTATGAAAACAGCTAAAACACCATATTAACATATGCATACAGTGTAGGAAATTGCCAGCCATTCACATCATTGGACAACCATATAGACTTTGTTAGCCATTACATGTAATAGCTAGTACATAAGAAAAACATTACACATAAATCCACAACCAAAACCATTAAACAATAACCTCTAACAAATCAGTTCATAATCACAGATTCTTTTCAAACAGACGCCTCTGTTGTTAAAAATAAATCGAGTAGAAATGAGAATAACTCGAAATAATTCTCTTGGATAGCGGGAAGGGAAGCACATTGTATTGACTTAATACCAACAGTTGAACTTCTGTATCAATCAGATTGATTTAGGCTTATTGTCAATACTAGTTGGAATAACCAAATCACCATAATTAAGGTTTAGTTAAATTTCATAATACCACATATCAGAGTACATGGTAGGAAAAATAAATTATAAATACTTTCAACAAATATGAATCAATACATTTTTAAATGGATTCTAAATATATCTTTTAAAAAATAACCCAAATCTTATATTTTCAATTTATACGACTTATAAGGAATTGATATCACCTTACAATTTTTGTAAATCTTTCATGATTTTGTTTCATTTTCACTTTTAATTTATAAAAGAAATCAGACAAGCTCCTCAAACAATTCATACTAAAAAATTCATCCGTCGCACAAACCAAATTTCTATGACCATTATTCTCGTCATAGTTCGTCTTTATCGCTATTCCTTGCCGAGTGTTCATCATCACTAGAGGCATGCTGTCCCTGCGTTTCTTGAGATTTACTTGGAAGTTGAGCATCTTGCACCTGAGAAGTGGCACCTTCTCGAGACTGTGTAGTCCTAATCACTTCACCCTTCACGTTCCTCTCGATAATCTCCACCACTCCATCTTGGTTAGTCACTTCTATGGACCCAGTTTCTTCCATAGACGATTCCGTCAAACTACTGGCATCTCTAAATTTGTCCGAACGGACGGCTTTAGTTTCCGTCTGCGTTTCTACACTGAACGTCAGTATCCCGTGTTCATCGACTTTCGCCCCGAAATCGTTGCTCGATTTGTCAGCCTGTTCTGTTCGGATGTACTGGCTGCTCTGAGATGTGGTGCTACGGCGCGTGTCCGAGGAGGTTTCGAACAACTCCTCCGGGCTTGCATAGTGGAGTGTTTTGGCAGTACTGAAGTCCATGTGGTCTGTGGTGAATCCAGGGACGGATTCGCCACTTATTAAAGTCTTATCTTTGCTGAACTTTAACTCCTCTGTTAACTTCTCGATGAGATCCTGAGCTGTGCTGTCGACGCGATCCAACCCAAAATATGCCGACTCCAAGAACCGAGCGATTGCAATGAGATAATCGCCCTGGTTGCTCAATTGTTCGAAATTTGTCTTCTCCTGCAACACCTGAACTAAATCTACGTAAATCTGATTCAAATCTGGCTTGCTTTTCTGCTTGGGATCTTTTTTATAAACTATGAAAGACAACTGTTTTGACCCGTCGGGAAAAGCATCCATCTGCAATTCATCCTCGTTTACAGTTTGAGAAATTTTCCCGTTTTCCGAGCCCTCGGAACTAGAAAGCACGTTTGTGTCTCTTTCCCCTATCACGTGTATCTGTAATGTGAATTTCTTTGACGGCGACTGGAAACTGTAGTGTTCATTAAGACCGATCTTATCCCCTTCCTCCATGTGCTGATAGTGCTGATTGGTGTTGAGAGTAGGAGTCTGATCTGGGGTGCGGTCGACGTTGGTTTGGGGAATGTCGGATCCCCCATCTGGACCCTCAGGGACAGCTCGTGTCTGAGGGCAGTATGAATCTAAAACATGAGCCAGCAGTTAATACCATGTTAATATTAACCCTCTCCATGCTGCAGCCAACCAGAGATACCTTAAAGAACAGTGTCTGTGTCTAATCCAGCAGGAAGAGGGTTAAATATACATTGCAGCTGAACAAAATAAATAGTCAATCTTTTCAATGATGTTAGAGTGTGTGAATATGGAGTTTAACGTCGCTGCGGGAATCTTTCACCCATTTGCGACGATACAATGTTAAGAGGCAATT
This sequence comes from Lepetodrilus fucensis, assembly GCA_032361325.1. Lineage (NCBI taxonomy): Eukaryota > Metazoa > Mollusca > Gastropoda > Lepetellida > Lepetodrilidae > Lepetodrilus > Lepetodrilus fucensis. The sequence continues at coordinate 6,184 of JAUTBV010141826.1, forward strand.
TTTTATAATTTGTTTCCAAAACAGGCATATAATCATGTGTTGATATATTTTATGGTTAAACATATTTCACTTGAAAGTATGAAGAAACAGTGCCAAAGTTTTGTAAAATGAATTAAACTGCACACTGTCTAGAGTGCTTTATGCTCTTGCTAGCGAGGTGGTACAGACTGCATAGTAACAGTACAGACATCACACATGTATCTAAGGAGACTCTTTGCCGCCATCTTGCTTGTGAGAGACATGTGCGGAGCTGTCAGTGAGTGAGTGAGTCACAGCGGGAATCTTTCACCCATGAGTTGTGGAGACCAGCGAGTCATCAGAGACCAGAGAATAGTTCAGCCATCCGTGACGAGCGACTCACCGACAGGTTTGTTTTCCTTGCTCAACAGGACGTCCATGTCGTTGTTTTCTGTGAGGGCCTTGATGACCTTGTACCCCTCGTTCTTAAAGAGGAACACCATGGGGATGGTGATGTCGGACTGGCCGTCGCCGGACATCGCGAACATCGTCTGCGTCTCGCTCGTACTGCCGTCAGTCTGGTCTGAAAACGTGGAGTAAGACACGATGTAGGTAAGGAAACATAGGTACGATAGATTGGATTGGACCCTGTAGTATTTTGTAGGAAAATGCAGGAAAACCCGAAGTATTGACGGGAATGGAATGGGAACATATGTAAACTGATTTCCTGCTATTTTCTTACTAACCCATTCAACCAACCACTACTTTGGAGAAAAGTAGTGTAGAGTAGTGTAGTGTAGTGTAGTAATTTCAGTGTAGCCTGAACGCATCCCAGGTTGGCTATGATGTGAATTCTCAGCAATCTGTTGGAGAACAGAGATAATACTAAATACTTACCAATAACAATTCCTCCAACTGCACCAGCCTTCTGCAGATTTCTTGCCTGAAACAATTGCAAAGTTAATAAATTATGACACCAACAAATTTGAATGAATGAATTAATCCTTTAACGTTGCAACGGGAATATTTCACCCATAGACGACAACAACAAAATTGAAATATTTGCATCTTCAAATATTCATAGATAATCAAGGAAAATAGGACGTTTATATTAAACGAATTTAGCATGATTATTTTTAAATTATTTTGAATACGGTATGCGTACCTTGTCAACAAACATACACTCGCCCCGCTCTAGCAGGGCTATCTTTCCTGCCACCGTCTGGGGATTGGTCAAAGGACTGCACGCTTTGAACGGTGAGGAGATGGCTAACTTTGCCATGATCTGAAAATATTGAAGAGGCAGGGTTGTAAAATCTTGCACCTATATAACAAAGACGAAATTTCTCATTCCGAAATTACAGATTCAAAAGCAAAATGTATTCTTGGTTAAAATTAAGAAGGGGTTTAACAAAACTAATAGCTTCAGGGTTTAGATTTTCGATTAAGATTTACGAGTTACCAAAAAATGCAGTTAACCCTATCCATGCTGGAAGCAACTGGAGATGCCCAAATATGCAGTGTCTGTGTCTAATACAGCAGGGAGAGGGTTAATCTAAAAATAGGCTTGGAGTAGAGATGACTCACTGGTGGGAAGATTTTGAAGTCGTAGCCAAACTGAGCCGGACCTGCTCGGTACGCAATGTTTCCAAAATGTGGTGGAGAAACCAGCTGAACATACATGGGATCGTGTTGAGCTGAATCACAATAATAACAATGAGTGAGTGAATATTGAGTTTAACGTCGCTGCGGGAATCTTTCACCCATTTGCAACGATAATAATAACAATAATAACAATAAAAATATCAATAATAATAATAATCATAACAACATATATTATTATGTTGGTCAAATGTATGTTAATAACATGAATAATTAATATTTAAGTATGTTGCTCAAAATCTATTTTTTTCTTTTTTCTTTCTTTTAGATTTGGGGATTAGATCCGCTTTCAAGATGCTGCCATATATTATGGCTTGTCAGTTTAGGGCAGGAGGAAACCTGCAACATCCACAGCACCGATTGTTGCAGTAAACCTGCAAACACTGGCTTGGAACTGACAGACCAAGGACAAAATCCATGTACTATGGAACACTGAGTGAGTGAATATAGAGTTTAATGTCGCTGCGGGAATCTCTCACCCATTTGCGACGATATGGAACACTGACTGTGATGACAGTGGACAACTCCGAGTGGCGTGAATGAATGTGCGAGCCTCACCTTCTGGGGCCTGTGTCTTTGACAGCTCAATCATCTCCTGCATGAACTTCATCCCATCCTCTGCGTCATCGGGAGTTGCCGCCTAAAATGGTTAACATTCCTCAATAGGATTCAAAACATGGCATACGCCTGCAATAATACAAAACAAAAGAAAATTAAGTGGTTATTCCCTCTACAAGTAGTAGTTAGGGCCTGCAATAACATAAAACAAAACAAAACAAAATTAAGCAGTTATTTGGGTATCTATTATAATTTATAAAAAAGTTGAATCAAGAAAGAATATTTAAAATACATATAATAATGATAATGATGATAATAATAATGATGATGATAATAATAATAATAATGTGCACATTTTAATATCGCACCAAATATGTGCTGGAAAACATCATCAAAGCCCTACATTATTACATATAACACTCCTACCTCTGATGCAGTGTGAAGCAGTTGAATGCGACCGTCAGACATTGTGACGATCCTGATTCCCATCTGTTGTAGGTTTTCAAGGTGTTCCTTGTTGCCTGCGATAAAATCTGCTGCACGCAACCGCTGACGTGTCCTACAACAGAACAAGGCTTAAACCATGAACATGTTGGCGAGTCTAGGACTCTGTGTGGCTTTTCACAGGGCTACGGACGTTGTGAGTTTCCTCCTTCTAAGTCGTGATATTATTGAAAGAATCTCGAAAACGACTCTAAACCCCAATTTAAAAAAAATTATAATGTTATGGTGATATGGTTGTAGGGGGAGGGTACCCTATGATAACATTGGTCAATATTTTGATATTATTTTTTTAACATTATTTTTTTAATTGGGGTTTAGAGCCGCTTTCATGATTCGATCACATCTCAGAATATGTAACTGAGTAAATGAAAAAGTAAATGAAAGCAAGTTTTTTAACAATGCAAGAAGTTTAGCCTTCTTGCTGGAGATGACCTCATATTCCCTATCGAGCAGTAAACTGGTTAATCTATCAAGGAGAGGGGTTAAAATTGGGTGATAACACAGGGAGACCGACCAACCTGCGAGGTCTGGGACTGACTCTATCCACCAGGTTCCGCATCTGACTGCGAAGGTTGTAGGCAAAGTTTTGTCCACCCGCGGCCTCGACTTGGAGGTTTGGACACATGTAGTCGTCATCATCGTCATTGTCATCGTAAGAAGAGTCGTCATCATTCGTGTCCAGTGATGACGTCTGTTCAGTGTTGTACCTCTGTTGCAACTTCTGATATGTCTCCGCCCGAATCTGAAACATAAATTATGTCATAATTGAAAGGAATGAGATCCAATAATAATATTATCTAGTTTCAAAACTAGAATGGATTGAAAAGAATGCAGTAAAATATTCATTCAGTTTTAGATCCAAAATGATTAATTAATTATTTAGTGCGATTTCACACAAAAATATGTTTTAATAGTTCTAACTTCAATTTCAATGTTTCTGCCTGCGATTTTTTAATTAAAACATTAACATAGAACAACATTGAATAGCAATGATTAGCATAAAATAACATTTAAAAATGAACCAGTGAATGATGATGGAGTTCAACCTCGCTGCGGGAATCTTTCAAACATTTGCAATTAATAAAAGAAAATGTTAAATGTTTATATTAAAACAAAAATGTTTAACTTAATAATAATCTCCAATCAACAGTGTAAATGCCATCATTAATAATATTTCACCACATTAAATTTCACTACATTACAACAAATAGGGAAAAGGCGACCATTGTACTTCATAGTAATGGCACTGTAAATAATGAGAATTACAAGTCGAGAAGATACAACAACGGTCTGTGCTTCTCAAAGTTGCCATGCACGTTGCCGTCACAACAGCGACCTTACCTTGGGAAAGGACGAGGAGTTGTGCACGGACAAGCTGAGAGGCAGAAGGTGGGCCTCAGTGGTAAAGATGTAGTCGTCAATGTTCAGCACCAGTTCTTCTTTCTCAGCAAACATCAGGTACAAGTACTTGAACGTCTCTGCCAACACGTACGAGTCCATTCTGGCGAGCAGCAAAATATTATTGCTGTTAGTATGTAACCAGAGTGATTGTAGCTAAATGATAATTTCAGGGAAAAAAAGGATTTATTTTTTTAAAATTCAAAATAAAATTAAATATTCTGAATTTGTGAGTGAAATATTGCTTATCACCACTGGTGGTAATATTTCAAGCATGCGTGACAAATATTCTGAGTGAATTTTAAAATAATAAATGTGTTACGTCGCTGAGAGAATATTTTATCCATATGTGATGAGGGGAAATATTCTGAGGGTTTGCAAATTATTGTTTTATGTCACAGCAGCGATCTTTCACCCATACGTGACGAAAATATATTCTGAACATGTACCCATATATACTCTTGTTACAGTTCATACAGTGCCACCAATCGCTAACAGTTCATACAGTACCACCAATCGCTAATGAGACTCACTGGTCTTCGTGTCTGTTAGTCGTCACGTCCTTGATGGCAGCGAACCCACACTCCACACGAGCCAGTCTGTCCAAGTTATCTACGACCTCGCGACCCACGTCCAAGTAGTGGTCATCTCCTGTAGCCTGTCAACACACCAACACAGTACAGGGTTATATCCAAATTACTTGAAAATTAACAAAATACAGCTATCAATGTACGTGAAGGCATGTGTGAGTGCGTGCGTGTGTGTGACCATTGTCATTCACATCTTATCAAAACAAATCTTTAACCTTCTCCCTCCTGAAGATAACCACGATGCATCAATGAATGCCAATTGTGATTATCAAGCAGGGAGTCATCAGACATGGGCAGTGCTCCTTTCTAATGTTATGTCGCATATCCAGTACATGTATCCCGAGGGTTTTTGTACTTCCCTTTCCGGGAGAATAGATTCACAGAGTCCGGACGGCGATTCAATACTTTATTCAAA